>PVLA01001485.1:275612-353661 GCA_004027455.1 Hydrochoerus hydrochaeris
GGAGGAGGAGGAGGAGGAGGAGGAGGAGGAGGAGGGCTGAAGGAAGGAGCAGGTAGCAGGCAGAGGAAGGGAAGTCCAGATGAGAAAGATCAGAATGTGAGAGGGTAGAGAAAGGAGAAAGCTGGGTGTGAGAGCTGAAGAAGGAAACATAGACCAACAAAATTTAGGTTTCATACTATAGCAAGTAGGTACCCTACCAGAGAAGTGGCATAATCTGAATTTGACATTATTTTCTCCTGAGGGTGGGGGATTCAGAGGAGTATTTGTCAACCCCATCATCAACCTGGGACAGTGTTTTCTAGTCATGACATGCAGGGACACGGGAGTGCACACACAGATACACACAGGAACGTCATCACTGCTTTGATGCGATGCATAAAACCTCAGAACTGATATAGAAAGAATATGAAATCTTTTGCCAGGATAACTTTTGGTGGAGGTGTTTGGATTTCTTTCCTTTTTCCTCCTCTTCCTCGCCTTCCAGACAAGCCTGTGAATGCAGTGCATGAACTGCCCACAAGCTCTCTTGTGCTGGTGGATCAGAGAGCACTGCTGACTGCCTCCCGCTGTCAGAACAACCCTAACGCGCCAAGGCCCACTATGTGCAGCCTGCTGGTGGCGCGTCAGGTCAGCACTGACAAAGTCTCCATGGTGCCTGGTAGTGGTGGGGCTCTGAATTCCGTCCTGTCTGGTCGCCTTGGTTTCTGGGTTCACCAAAGAGCTCTGCCCCTCACCCAGCTGGGCACGAGGGCACGTACCTGGATGAATCCAGTGCGCTGCCCCAAACCCTGGATCCCTCCCTTCCCTATCTTCTCAGCTTCCTCGAAAAAGCGGAGAAATGGAATTTGCACGCCCAGAAACTCGCTTCAGGAGCCTATAAGTCCGACTGGGCATGCTCAGGACTTGGGAGCACCTCGCATGAAGGCACTCTCCAGCCGCTAACATCTGCACAGCTGGACCAGATGTGGCTAAAGTAGGAGGCTTTGGCACCCTCTTCTTAGAGCAGGTTCCCGTTCAGGAAAGGGCGGCGGCGACGCCCACAGCAGCTTTCTCCCTGGCTTTCCAGCTAGAACTAGACCATGGGAGATACCAAGTGCCGAGCCAGGGGAGCCGCACCAACTGCCAAAAAAAAAAAAAGCAAAAACAAAACAAAACAAAAAAACCAAAAACAAACCCTGAGTCTTACAGACTCTCAAGACCTTTAACCCCAGTACCACCTCAGCCACAGCGAGAAAGGGGACTCGAAGAACAAGCAGCATCATGTGTGTTCCTAGGGACTGCTCTGCTATCCTCTAAGTAAACAAATATTAGGGCAAGGAGTCGAACCTTCTTTGGGTGAAGGACGTTTACTGCTGTTTTTCTTGAGTGAAGGAAAAAGGGCATGTGTGAATGTGGAAGTGTGCACACACGTTTTTAATTCTCATCCATAAGAATAGAGATAGAGCGAGAAACTATTGCCAAGTTAGAGCCCGCTAGGGGTTGCAATAAGGCACGTTTGGAGCAGTGGCTGGTGCTAATTACAGGGATGAGTCGCTTTTTTGCGTGCACCAAAGCTTCCAGCTGTTCCCCCCCTGAGTGGCAGCGGCTGCTTAAGAAGGCTTCTGGACTGGATGGGCTCTTCGCTCCTGAGCCTGAGGAGCTCAGTTTCCAAGAGAGAAGTAGTGTAGGATGACGCCAGGGGGAGATCTGGGAACCTTGTGTTCCCATCTTCCCGGCTTTTGATACAGGTATTTGCAAAGAGGGAGCATTGTAAATACATCACACCACGGAAGGGAGGATCTGTTTTGCACCGAACACTCTCGAGGGAAGAATCAGGGAATCAAGAGCACATTTACTGCTATCGTCCCTTTTCCAACACTGTCTTGTGCTTCAGGCGGGAATCATTTGGGTCCCTGTGGCTCAAACCCCCAACCCCCTCCTTTCCTACCGCTCTGCCAACAAAGAAACAAAAGATGACAACCAGCTTCTGCAGGGGCACAGGAACTGTTTCCTGTGTGATCTCTGTTAGGCTGTTGAAAAAGGCAGTGGAGAAAGTAAGGCTATAATATCTGTGTCTTGCCGCTGGTATGTAAACGGACCTCCCTAAAAATCACTACTCTCCTTCAGAACAATAGCAGCCTCTTTATATAAGTATAAATGATTCTATAAATTTTAAATAAACGAAAGAGTGAAAGATTTCTCGTTAAGAACTGACTAATCCATGCTCGCATGGGCAGCAAGTACACGAAAAACAAAAAAGAGCTGCCTAATCTCTGAACCTTGGAAGGAAAAGACTTTCGCAGGGTACTTCCCTAAGCCCTACCTTAAAGTTGTGAAAGGAAAAAAGAAACATCTGGCCAGTAACTTGTCCAATGACTAGAAACATTCGAAATTTAAGGACACTCTGTAACCAGTGACTAAGGAAAGGGAATTCTGGCACAATGAGAGATAGAAAAACCCATGACAGAGCTGGAAATGGAATATTCGATTTAAAACAGTGATTGTCTCACTTTCTGGCTTTGTTGTTGTTGTTGTTTTGTTTTGGTTTATTTTTTAAAGACATGTAAGGAAGGGAGTGATACCTACAGATTTCATGAAAAACGATTTGACTTTCTTCTCTCCTGGCAATGCAGCAATATGTTTAATCATTTAAAAAATATCCTCTCACATTTTTCCCTCTCATTTCCCTTACCAGTCTTCTGTGGCTCCCTGGTGTCCTTCATTCATTTGTTCTGCACCTGTAACCCTGTAATGCTTTTGAGACATTATTTTCCATCCTAATTCTGAAGTATAAAGGGTCGTGTCACTTTTCTTCTTTTCCTAAAAACTGATTTGTTGCTTTCAATCCATATCTGTATACTTCAGGTGAATTTCCTAAAACATTTATTCAACTTTAGAGATTCCCCAGACACATTTAAGCATCAGGAAATTGCAGAATTTTCAAGTACTTTTGTTCATGGACAAGGAATTTTCATTTCCAACATGGGTATCTGGAAAAACATGTGCTAAATTGCTAGTTTCAGAATGGTCAGTGTAAAGGGCAGTATAGCCAACCATAGTGGAGCAAGTAATCTCTATAGGACAGATACCCAGTTAAATTATTCATATTATTTGCTAGAAATTTTGAAGACACATGCCTTTTTTTTCTCAAGCACACTTATATATGTGTACTCAAGCACCTTCATATGCATATTCCTGGAATTAATACAGTTATATAAATTCAATTCAGTGGGTGAATATGGGACATTTACCATATTCCAGGAACTGTGCCAGCACTGATAATAGGCAAAGAAATTGAGACTTAAAAGAAGCTAACAAATGTTCAAAGATCTGTGAAAAATTCATTAATCAACAAGTATATATTGAGTGGATATTAATGTATACCTAGAACAACTCAGTTGTAGGGAACAATATTTAAATGTGCTAGCTTTCATTTTTAAACATGTTTGTTTAATCCATAGGTTGCTGTAAGAAAATGAATAATGGAAAATATCACTTATCTCAATGTTGTTTCTAAATACTCTCGTAAGACTGTAAGTATAATAATATCAGAATACTAAAGTCAATAACAATTATATAAAGAAAATCAATGTATTCCATCTGAAATGAAGGAGTTTTATTTGGTTGCTTGTCTAATTGAAGATGTTTTTAAAGGCAGACTTTCAATAAATACTTGTTGTGGTGAGCCATTGTTTCCTATTGTAACTGATAATACCATCTAATGAACAGATACCAGAGGTTAAAAATAGAGCTGACATGTTGGCTTTGGGTTACAATGATAAGGTACCTTGATAATTTTCTACCCAAACAGCTTCTACAAACAGGTGTGTAAAATATCAGTCACCAGCTTGCTGCCTGGGAGTGCCCATTTTCCTCTGGCTGTGCTTCACTGGGGAAAGCAGCCACATTGGAGGAAGCTCACTTGATCATGAATGTGAACAGTTGGTGGTCAGGATTCTGCATCCATCTGTTCACAGCAGAGTCCAATGAGTTATTTTTTTCATACACCCTAGTAAGGCTTGGGAGAACAACTGACAAGCCAATTAAAATTGTCTCTTTACCTATTCCAATTTAGTATCCAAATGGAAAACGTGGAGCTATTTCTTTGGCTAGGGTGTCAAGGAGAAGCAAAATGTGTTTGCGTTTTATAAACTTTGGGCTTAGCAAGTCATTTCATAGTCCATATAGCAAGCCCTGCTCAAGTCAGTGTACGTTCTTATATAATATCCTTCATTGGAAAGCGTCTGTCATTGCTGTGGCCCCCTTACTCTGAAAATATTATGTATCCTTAATAGGGATTAATCATAAGCTTCAGAAAGAAAGGCTTCTCAATAGCCTGTGGTGGTCATTCACTCATACTATAATGTATACAAGCAATTGCCTAAATTTAAAATTATAGACAGTTAAAAGAAAGGTATCTTGGCCTTTATATAAAATTCACTTACGTTTGATATTTGTACACTTGTATAGCAATAACAATAATTTGTATCATCATAAAGATAACATAGTGCCTTCTTTTGCAGATCTAAGAGCTGGCTGTATGTTAGTGTTTGTCTTTTTGTTGGAAATACTTTTAAGAGTATTACTTTTTGGCAGTTTTTAACTATCACAGTTGTTGAAAAGTGGAAAATTGATTTCAAAATGTACCAAGATTTCTGGTTGAGAGATGAAATTACACTGTAAAAAAAAGAATTTGAAAAGAGTATAGAACACTTAGGATTGTTCTCTTGGTATTTAAATGCACTTGAACTTGTTTCTAACTTTGTGACTTCATCATCATAATCCTTTAAGTCAATTATTATGATTGACTAACAGGTCACTATTAATTTATATTGAAGTAACTAAATCATTTAATGCTTCTAAAATTATGCTTGATAATAGCCAAAAGCTTTTATATGCACATATATTAATGATTATTATTTGATGTTAATAATTATCAGAATAATGTATAATAAATATTTGAAAAAGAATTTTATGTGAAAATTTGGAACATTTTACATTTTCACACTAAACAATAAACACAAATATTTCCTTTTCATATTAAGAAAATAGGCTGCATATACTTTTTCACTGTTATTCGTGCTTCCACTAAGCAAACATTTTCACCACTCCACCTGCGACTTTATGCAGTACTATATATTGGGAAAATAATACTAAACAAAACAGATCTATTCCTATCCTAGTGGACATTCCAATCTATTGGCAGAAGATAAACACTATAATCCTACAATGGAAACCATAATTCTAGAATGATGGGTGCTCTGAAGTAACAGAATAAGATATCTATACGAGAACAAAGGAGAGTCAATATAGATTGGAATTGAAATGGCTAGGTCGGCTTACCTAAATCAGTGGCTGTTAATCTGAGACTTGGAGATTGTGTACTAGTTACCATTCCAGGCAGAGAAAACATCATGATAATTGATAGAAATATCTGGGCACATCAAGGATAACAAGGAAAAACTGTATATAGGGTGTAATGAAGCATAAATTGAGTAGGGGCAGGAGTGATGGAAGATAAGTATCCTTAGGACCTTGATTTGGAATTTGGATTTTGACCTAAGG
Organism: Hydrochoerus hydrochaeris; assembly: GCA_004027455.1. Lineage (NCBI taxonomy): Eukaryota > Metazoa > Chordata > Mammalia > Rodentia > Hydrochaeridae > Hydrochoerus > Hydrochoerus hydrochaeris. The sequence continues at coordinate 281,157 of PVLA01001485.1, forward strand.
GAAAGTCAGGACAGTCACAATCTGATCTGATGTACAGTTCAAAGGATCTTTGCTCATGTCAATCCAATTGTTATATTCACTCTCAATAAAACATTTTTGATCTTTATTCTTCCTTTCTTCTCCATATTATGTACCTCCTATTCTCAGTGTGGTCTAGGGACTGACTCTTGGAGACTGCTTTTGAGTATTTTAAGGTGTCTGTGAAAACTTAATTTCATAATAGGTTTATTACAATTATTTTATGTGAATCAATATATAAATATCTGATTTCTGTCTGTTTTATGCTCTGATCCATAAATATTAATAGAAAAAAGCACAAAAAATAACACTTTGAGTCCTCAATAATCTTTAAGAAAGTACAAGTGATTCAGAGACCAGTGCCAAGCATTCATTGTCTTTTTCCCTTAAAACTGTGGTTCCCCTCCTGTCAGCATCTTTACTCTTTCTAGAGACTCAGGCCTAAGACTCACAACAAGAGATTGATTTTTACATTGCAATCCGATATGAACACTTGCTGCAGTCATGTGATGCATTTTGAAATTTTCTACTGTATTTCAACTGAATTAACTACTTTCTTACCCCAACAACTCATGCTTTGAAACAGTGTGGATGATCTGGAGTCAATAGTTACTTCTAAATTGATACATTCAAGATCATTTTCTTTGCCATGACATTCTCTTGGGGTGCATCCCTAATGTTTGACTGGCTATTTCACTATTAATAGTTCACGATTACTTCAAATTCATCTTGTTTAAAACTGAACTGATCTTCCATATATTTTTAAATTGAAAAAATACAGATTGAATTGGTATATAATCTAATCAAATTCATTAGAATAAATAGACCAAAAATGGGTATGTAGGGAAAGGATTGGGTAAATAAGTAACAATGTTAGTCACAATTCATGGAATTTCTAACAATTGAAATTTTCCTTTTATAATCTATATTTTGTTTTCCAAAATTGATATATAACTTCATAATCAGAAAGCTATTATTTAAAAATAAAAACAGAACTATTATTCACTACCAATCCTTTACCTATTCTTTACTTTCATTTTGAAGTTATGATTTTTATCTCCAAATTTTCTATAAAAACACGTTTTTGTTAATATCATTACACTAATGCACACTTCTCCAGGACCTCTTTGTTTTATCAACAAAGGAATTCCAATCACAAAATGGAAAATAGGCAGAAATTATCTACTACCAAATAGTAGGCTTATTGCTTTGCAGGGCACTTGATGCCTTGATCAGAGTTCCAGAATGCCTCAGGCTAATGTTGCTTTTGTCTCCCTGGAAATTTCGTGAAATTTGGATTTTCACAGGCTGTCAAATGAACATTTGGTGCAGTGCTACAGTCTGTACTTTTGCTTAAATACTATTATGAATAAAATCTAAAATTATTTAATTCAAAAGATACTTTTGTCTGCTTGGAATATGCTTTTCTCTTTCTAGTGGTCTCTCCATTTTTTTTTCACATGTACATCCACTTATTTTTCAGATTGCAGCCTTTACTAAGATGTTCCCTTTTGAACTTCCATCCTGAAATGCTCTCCTCTGAACTACTTCTTTTTGGGGGCTTATTCCATCCTCCTTGTATTATTATTATTTAGATGTATATTTAACTTATTTTATTCTCATTTACATAATATCAGGGATATGTCATTAGATAAATTTGGATAATAGTAGGTTATCTAAATAACAGGGTAATTTTGAATTTAAAAACTTTATTTCTAAGACAAAGGGTTAAAATAGCAATTAGAAGAATTAAGTGTGGGGAGCAACTGAGCTGGAGATTGACCACACTTGTGAGGCTAGTGCGAGGCCAGTCCTAATAACACAGAGTGCCAGAGGAGATGCACATAAACAAGTTATCGGGACTAGAGCAAAGCCAGTTCAGTAGGTGTCTAGCCTTGGAGTACTTCCCTGTTATCTTCAGGACAGACAACTCTGAGAATGTTTCATTTTCAGTGTTCTGAGCAAAACACTGAGATCTTTCACTTTCAGCCCTGTTGCACACTTCTCTAGGTTTTACCATGTAAAAATAAAGATGCAGACCATGTTGGGTTGTCACTGCATTTCCATTAGAGAGGTCAGGTTCCATGAGGTAACAGTTTTCCTTTTAGTATGTGTCTAGTTTTTTCCTAACTCCCATTGCCACTTGCCAGGACCCCACTGGCTGTGCAGGTCATGGTGATTAGGGGATATGTATTGTATGTAATATATATATATATATATATATATATATATATATATATTATGTTCTAATTGAATGAATATGCTTAAATAATAGAATTATCATGCCTTCTACTCTATATAATAATTTTTTCTTTAAAATATGTTGTTTAGATTTAATATCATTAGTCTATACCATGACAATGTTTAAGAAATAATAATCAGTTTAAATGATAATGTTTCTGTATTAATCCATTTGCTATTGCTATAAAAAAGCAACTGATGCTGGGTAAATAATAAAGAAATGAAGTTTATTTATTACACAGTTTTGCAGACTAAAAGTCCAAAGAGCATGGCACCGGGATGGCTAACCAGCACATGGCAGTTCTCATCATGACTGGAGTGTATACAGGAAAGGGAGGTCACAAAGTGAGACAAGTAACCAGAGAGTCATTCAGACATCAACTCACTCTTTTACAACAATGCTTTTGGGAGAATTAGCAGTGTTGCAGTAGAATGTATCAGTTTCTTCCAAAATCATCACCTTCATGACAGTTAATTCTCAGTATTTCTCACCTGTGAAATGTTGCACATCACCACCCAACACTACTGCATCAGGGACCTAGTGTTTCTTGGGAGACAAACCATATCCAAACTAGAGGAATTTCTATATATCCAGTAAATTAGGACTCTAGTATAGGTATAGTCATCTATTGCTGCTTAACAAATTACTGAAAAAATTAGCATTTTTAAATTTTTTTTATTTAAAGAGAAAAAACAGAAAAAGGATAGAAATATTACAGAATTTCAAGAAAAGAAGATAAACAGTAAGAAATCACTAGTTGGTAAATTACATATTATTCTTTTAGAAATAGTTTTTCAAGTTAAAAATTAAAGCACACAAAGTGGGCACTCAGGCAGTGAGAGTGCAAACAGATCTGTTCAACAATCCAACAAGAACCTAGAAATATTGTCATCAATCCCACACACCTAAACATACATGCAGCTATATCTTTATAGCGCTTCCTATTTCCTCTTTTTTACAATAGCAATGATGCATTTTTAAAATTTTATTTAAAGAGAAGAAAAAAAAGGAAAACAGAAAAAAGGGTAGCAACAATACAGAATTCTAAAAGAAAAAAAAAAGTTAAAAAAAGGAAAATGAGAAAAAAAACCACCAAGAAATCACTAGTTTATAAATTACATATTGTCATCTTGGATGCAGTTGTTCAAGTTACAAAGTTAAAGGGTACATTGTAGATATTCAAAAAGTCAGACTACAAACAATTCTACTCAAGGATCCAACAAAAAGTCACCAATATGGTCATCTATTTTACACACACAAACATACATGCAGTTATATCCCTCAGAGCACATTCTTTTCCTCTCTTTTTTAAAATAGCAATTACACATTTTGGTTTTATTACACTTGTAGTTCTTATTTACTTTTTTACACTAGAGACAATATGATATTTATAAATATGATTCTTATTTATTTCACTAATGAGGATAGTCTCAGGTTTTCTCCATTTACCTACGCAGGCCTCAAGATCATCCTTTGTATAGCTGAGTAATATTTCATTGTATAAAAATGCCACATCTTTTTCATCCACTCTGCAGTTGATGGGCATCTTGGTTGTTTCCAAGATTTAGCTATCACAAATTGTGCCGCTATGAACATGGGTATACATATATCACTGTGATATGAACTTTTCAGTTTTTCGGGGAAAATACCCAGGAGGGGAATAGCTGGACTGAGTGGAACTTCCAATCCTAGTGTTTTGAGAATTCTCCATATGGATTTCCATAATGGTTGCATCAGTCTACATTCCCACCAACAGTGGAGCAGTGTTCCTTTTCCCTGCACCCTCGCCAACATTTGTTATCAGTTGATTTCTTGATGGCAGCTATTCTTTCCAGAGTGAGGTGGAATCTCAGTGTTGTTTTAATTTGCATTTGTCGAATGACCAGTGATGGTGAACATTTCTTCATGTATTTATTTGCCATTTGTGTATCTTTTTCTGAGAACCCTGTGTTCATCTCGGATGAAACTTGGCAGTTGCAAAGAGCAAATTGTCATTTCTCCCAGTTTCGTAGGCTACCTTTATGCTGGTGGTTTCCAGGCTCAAAAATGTAGCTACAGTCCAAATGAAAGATCATTTAGGACTAGATTCTTCCTACATGGCCTTATTCATACGTCTGGTGCTTTGATGGTGAAACAACTGATGTTTCTGAGCATCTCTTTCCATGTGGTGTCTCTCCAAGAGACCTCATATTCTCTCTATCGGTGAACTACACTTTCATGTTATTTACTTATTTATTTTTGTACTGGGAATGGAACTCAGGACCTTGTGCTTGCCACAAAGGCCATGTGCCATGGAGCTGTATACCCTGCCCTGTTACATGTTAAATGAACTTAAGGCTTAGAGACTTAAAACCAGAGCAATTTATTGTTTCTCATGATTCTGTGGCTGAGTGGCCTATTTGCTCTTCTATTTTCTCTTCCTTGACACATTTTTTTTAAAATATGGAACACTTCACAAACTTGTATGCCATTCTTGCTCAAGGGTCATGCTAATCTTCTCTGTATCATTCCAATGTTAGTATATGTGCTGCCGAAGTGAGCACTTGACACTTTTTTGTAGCTGCATTCACCTGGAGGGTGGCTGGGTTAAAATATACAACGCAGCGCCACTCTCATGTCTGGCAAGACAAACCACATGTTTCCCGAATGCTTCAGTTCTCAGTGCCCCTCCACATGGTTTTTCATTCTCTAGTAGGCTATGCAATTTCTTTGTTTGATCGTTTTAGGGCAGCCTTTCATGTTAGCAAAGGTAAAAGATGCAAAGCCATGGAAGGTCATGGCCCCAGAACAACCACAGCCTTTTTTTGCCATCTTTTATTGGTCAAAGAAAATCATAGGTCAAGCTCAGATTCACACTGACTTTATCTGTTGCTAACAGAAGCTTTGGTCATATTTTATTCCTACAAAGGGCATAAATTAAAGTATATATTATAAATCCCATATTCTATCAGATTATAGTGTAATTAAATTCCAATATATGCAAATTATTTTTTCTTTTTATCTTCATTTTGAAATATTTAGAAGCATTTCTCTCTGATGGTTATTTTAGTTTCTCGCTTTTTTCTTTTTATGTCATAGGCAATCTATGAATGGATTCTTACAGAAAAATAAAAAAATATATAATATTAGTAAGCCTATACTTTGTACCAGGCTTCATTTTTAGTGCTTTATATACAGTGCCTCATTTTATCCTCATAAAGGATAAAGTTATTGGAAAAACAATAATATCACCACCATTTTGTAGATAAATAAATGGAGGCATGGATAGCTTAAATAAATTTCCAAAGATCACACAGCTATGTTCTTAACTCCTCTGCTATGGCTCCCCTTAAGTTTTTCCCTACAATAACTTGATAAAAATTTATTTCTATGCATTTAAATATGTAAAACATTCATATGCTTTTCCTTTCCTAAATTGTGTCACATTATATTCAGGATTCTTCAGTATGCTTTTTCTGACTAAAAATATTAGCAGTATGGCACATAAATAACTGTAGATCCTTCTCATTTTAAGAATAACTGCACAGTATTCCACTGTGTGTTTAAACTGTAAACTTCCTAAAATTTTTTTCTATTATTAGACATGAGTTATTTCCATTTATTTCCTATTTCAAATAATATGATAATAAGCAGTCTTTAATTCATTCTTTATTTTCATTATGTTTTTTTGCCCTTGAATGAGAATTTTCTTAGAATTTGTTCTTAAAATGGATATGGTAGATCAAATCATGTTAGAGTCTGCTAAATGTCCCTTCCAGAGGCTTCAACAACTGCCTATGAAAGTTTTCATTTCTCCTACACTAAACACCCTACATTTTAAATTTGGTGAAGTATCTCACAGATGCTTTAATATAGATTTGCTTCATTTCTAGTAATGTTAAAATTGTTTCATATATGTTTAGTGTTTTTTTTCTTAAAGTATCTATTATTTCATTTCCTTATGACTGATCAAAATGTTGTGTTTTGGGTATTATTCTTTTATTTTGTGTGTTTACACATATTTTCATTTAAATATAGTTTTAAAATTATATAAATTTTCATTCAATTTATCACTTGATGTTGTCAAATCTGTCATGAAGACTGGGTTTTGCTTAGGAAGGCTTTACCACCCCATAATTTTTAAGAGTATCTATATTTTCTTCTGTTACATTAATTACTTTTTAACACTTGTAAATTTTAAATTTTGTTTTCATTCATGATTTCAATGAACACAGACTATATTTTGCTTTACTCGATAGCTCATTTACTCTCTAGTGTAAGATAATAGTTTTGTAATTTATCAGAGGCATACTAATAACAAAACAAACCTATTTTTAAAAAAATCTCACTAAACACCTTTATAAAGCTGCTTAAAATTTTTATTTTAAGTTCTACTCCACTGATTTTAATGATTTTTGTTAACTAATATCATGTATTACTATGATTATTTTATAATATTTGGACATCTCTAAGGTAATATATTTTTTCCTTTGTTTCAGAACTTGTGGTTAAAATACATGTTTTATCTTTTTAATATATGTGAACTTTAAAGAAAATCTAACAATAATATTTTTTAAACAATGATCCTATTTCATTGCAGTGATGCTGTATAAAATTCATTATGAATATATGTCATGATTGCACCAATTAAATTTTAGGAATACAGTTGTGCTTCCCAAAGGAAAGCCATCAGTGATATCAAACAAGAGTCTTATGACAGAGAAGACAGTTCACAGAGAAATTAGCTGTATGTGTGTGTGGCAGTGGTGGAGAATATAAAACAAAGGAAGTGGATCAAACCCTTGCCTTGAATAAAGGACTGACGAGTTAGGACACAGAAACTAAGACACTTGCTCCAATTGCTGCACTCAGTCCTGCCCTATTGAATAAACATGCTTCAAATGCAGAATTTTGGGTTGCAGCCAATCACTGGACAAGTTCACTTTCACTCTCAGCAGGGTTTGACCTTGGGTATTCATTTACCACCAAGGATACTCCAACTCCTTCCACCTAATTTTCCACCCATAGGTGACACTTTTCTTTACCAAATGTAAGAAACCCAAACACTCAAAAATTAGAAATTTGTTTCACTTTCCTCCTTTCCCTCTGTTCTACAAATCTGACAGGAAAGAGAAATAAAGAAGGCCCAGCAGAGCGACACAAGGGACACAAAACCTCTCCGGTTATTGTAGGATCACCTAAAATATTGCAGGAAACCTAGAAATATCATTATGTAGAGTTGTTTCTGTAGTTGTTTAATTTATGCTTTTTTTATAGTTGCTAGAACTGCATGTCACTGACAAACTACTGGCTAATAAATGCACTCAGCTCAACTCATACTTTTAAAACTTAGAATCTTCTTAAACTTGGGAGTAGATTATTTAGGTTTAGACTCTAAAATTGTCTTATAAGCAAAGCAAACAATCTATCAAGCATTATTGTTCAATATGCTTGCTTTCTAATCAATGTAAAGATGTTACATTCCATGTTGTTCCATCCCAGGAAAAGTGCCAAAATTATTAATATAAAATCTTTGGAGGAAAGGAGGAGACTTTTTTCCCTGATGTCTGTGTAAAATTTAAATGAAAATGAATGTGATTTGAGTGTTAGTATTCATGGCTGCTAGTTCTTCTCTGTTAATTTACATTTATATTCTTAATGTCTAGGTTGTGCCTAGGGAAATTTAAAACTCAATTTTATTAATGCTATAACTTCCATAGGAATCTCAATATGCACACAAGTTCCTAGATTGTGGAGTTATTGGATGAGACTATAGCAACTAAGAATAATTGCTGAATGGTTATTATAGTTAAATATGTACAGTCAATTTTGATTTTCAGGATTCCTCTGGGCCTAAGCCCAGTGTCCAAAAAGTTTTAAAAACATGAATCTAATACAGTAATGAATGTTAACATCTCTAAAATGGAAGCATTACATTTCTGTAGCTTTGCCCATCTCTGATTAAATGTGATTTAAACTAGATCATGGTTCACATTTACAACAATTACATCAAAATACATGATTTTGATGATTACTTCACAACCTAAAGTTTTCAAGTTCAACTCATTAATGTTCAGGTTTTAATTTAATTGTTTTTCTTAGAAGTATGATTCGCTACTGTCAGTTAGCAATAGTCCATATGAATAGGAATATATGAACCAAATATTAATGCTGTCTCATGGGGCTCAAACAGATATACCTTTCCCACTTTTTAATGTTACATGTACATAGACATTAAACATTAATATGTGGAGAATGTATTTATGAAGTAGACATTTAGAAAGAAAATCTCTCAACATCCCAGAGTTCCTTCACAGAAATGACACTTTAATTAGACCATATTCCTACTGATCACTTTGATCCTTTTGATTAGATTACTCCCTGAATCAGCTTTAATGATGTTTTAGGATTATATCCATCCCATAAAGGTTCTACAACTTTAATACTTCAGTCTTTCAGGCTCATCCCACTTTAGAGCATACAAATTTTGGCTAAAGGTTATAATACCTTACTGTCTTTTTTTGAAATTTGAGGCTAAATTCTTTCCTTAATTTTCATTAACTTGCAGAGATGCTAAGAAGAGGGTAAAGGAAAATGGAGAAAAGAGGAACGAAAAGGGTGGGAAAGTGTGGGATTATTGGACAGAGGTATCAGGTTCTCTGTTTCCAGATACAACCCTGATGATACCTAAAGCTATATCAATTATTCTTGACCAAGAAGCATACTCTCCTAGGGTTCATATATAATGACATAGAAAGTGAAAAGATGATATTAGGAAGTTTGTAAAGATTTGAAACTTCTCTAAGTGACATGCACAATTGAAATCAATTACCTTAAAAGCAGACTTAAATTGCATGATAACATAATTAAATATTTTTCTCCATTAATAATTTTGGGATTTGATATTTTCATAGTAAACAAATGCATGATATATATTCAGCTGGCTTCCTGGAACCTGTGTTGTTGTTATTGTTGATATAAACGTATGCTTTGAGAGTGGCTACATGTAAATATCTATTACGTATTCACTCTTCTATCATGGTGAAGTGAGGTGTAGTCTATCATTTACTTGCATGTATTCAGAATATGTTGAGAGTACTGCTTGTCACTGTTTACTGAATCTAGTGCATGGTGGAAAGCTTAAAACTAAAGCCTGATATCATATGCTGGCTTTACATCTGGTGAAATGGAATTTTCAAATGCCTAACTAGAAGTTTTTCTACCCACTGTACTCCCTGGGATAAGATTCTCCAGCCTAATAAGATCAAATACATGGAGAGCATTCCCTAATTATCCTTGGGTATCCCATAAATTAATTAACTAAGCCTCCTACTTCCTCCTGCTGGGATTAAGGATTCACCCTACACTCTATATAAAAAGTGCAGTTTTCAGTTTTCCTGGTTATTAACTCTGTTCTAGACTGAAATCCTTATGTGGCCCTGTATGGCATGTGGTGTCACCCTTCATAAGACTGAGAGAATATATGATTAATATACTGCTATCAGTCTCCTCTGCCCAAAATTAGGCATTATATTTTCAAGCACACTCAGAAACTTAAGATGGGCATCTGTGTCCCATCAATAGAGTAAAAAAGAGCCAATCAAACTATATTGGTGTACTGGTAAATATATTTTATTACCAGATCTGAATGATAATAAACCCATAGTAATTTTGAAATTCTGCACAAGAAATGAAAGAATTTGGAGCACACATGGAGTATTCATTTTATTTTCCTTTGAATATTGTGATTTGGAAAGGATAGGACTGTCTATCACATAGTTCTATAGGTGATTTAGAATATGATGAGCCACTTTTCTGGATCACAGTATAAGCCAGCATTTTGTGGTTTAAGAGGTTCAAAAAAGTATTACTCATAAAAAGATAAAGAAGCTCCATCATCTGTAGCTTATTATTAAGTGTGGAATTTTTTTATCAAGTACCACAGACAATTCTTATCATCAGGAAAATCTGGGAACACTTAAACTGTAGGAAAAAATAATCTAAGAACAGTAGAAAAAGTGAATTTCTTAGAACTAGAAATAAAAGTTAACTGGCAGTTTGCAGAATTTGTTTTCTTGCAATTGTATATCTGAAGACTCCATTGATGGTTTTTCTGCTAGGGACCTCTGCTAGCTCCAAGAGGTTGCCCACAATTCATTACTATGTAATTTCTCTGAGAGTTTATGACACGGGTGCTTGCTTTTTATTGTAAGACAGCAGAAGTTTCTTTGTGACACTTGACCTCCTTTTAAAGAGCTCACTTGATTATTTCAGTCCCACTCAAGAAAATCTCCCTAGTTATCCATTCTAAATCACCCAATTAGTAAATCACAGGAATGATATGGTAGTCACAGCCTTAATCATATTCAATACGAGGGGCTTACACATGGTCCATACACTAGGGAAAGGCATCCCCTGGGCCATCTTTGAGTTTTATCTACAAATGAAGTTCATAATAATCTACAACAATCAAAAAGAATATCAAAGATTGTGAAATGACATTGTTCATAAAAATAAGCACTCATACAGAAAGTCAAGAACATTAATATTTCAATATGGTGAGAATATTTTATAAAGTTGAAGGTTAAGGATAGATCGATAAATTATATGAAATTTGAAGCATACATACACCTAAATAGAGCATATGGTTAATATATATATCAAGATACCTGAAATCTTATGTAGGTAAGTAATAGTGATAAGACCATCAATTATATACATATTTCAGAATTATTTCTTCTAAGACTAGCAACACAGATTCTTGTCTTAATGTTGCTGAAAATTTAATTTCTCAGAAGTGAAGAAGACATAAACACCAAAGGGAATAATTGCTCTGGGTTTTAATTTGATAAACAATTCCAAACTGTGTCAAGGAATCACAACATAGCTTGTGGTGCTACTGGGAGTTTAAAGATAACTTCAGTGGTGGAGCCCAGTAGCGTCTCTCTCTCTCTCTCTCTCTCTCTCTCTCTCTCTCTCTCTCTCTCTCTCTCTCTCTTTCTCTGCCTGTTCTCCTCCTCCTCCTCCTTGTCCTCTTCTTCTCCTTCTCCTCCTTCTTTTTCTTCTTCTTCTTTTTTTTAGTTGTCATGAGGTCCGTAGGCCTCCTCTGCCACATGTGCTAGAAGTGTTTTACTGTGCTGCCACAGGTCTTAAGCAATACAGCCAAAGTGATTGTAAGATATATAAGTGATGGAAAACTGACTAATGCAGTTCCTTATGATGACTGCTTCAGTGAACCTGGGATAAACACCCATAGAAAGGATAGAATGTAATTGCTACCTTGAAGTATTCTTGTGAGGAGAAGAGATTAAACATACCTCTGTTCTTTTCAAAACTGAAGCTGGCCTAATACATAGAAGTACAAGTAGCCTAGTAGAACAAAAATATCTGAATATTATTACTGTACAAAAATGGAATGGGTCACTTTCATTATCTTCTGTAAGTTTCTCATTATGGGAAATATTAAACAAAACTAGATGTTCACCTGACAAGTGTAGTGCAGAAGAAAACTGCATTGCTCATTAGCTCTTGCAGTCACTTCCAAATCCTAGGTTCCATAACAGTAATATAAATAGTGAAATGGCATGGAGTGAGAGGGTGAACCAGAGAGTGACATGTTGCTAGCATTCACGTATGTATGGATTATCATTACTGCTCTTATCGTTGTATTTTCGGTTTATGGTATGGCACACTAATAGAGATACTGCCATCTTTAAAGCAGAGATATAGAGGTAACAGTTTAATTTCCATTAAATCCTATGGTTCTTTTATATTTTAATTTTGGCCTTTGAATTTAAGGAAAATTATTTGAAAATAAGGGCACTTCTCTTCCCTTTTCAGTGAGGCATAGCTTTGGATTGGCTTTCTTCATAGTATGAAGTACAAATTTGTTTATGAGTTATTCATCCTTTCCACTCAAGTATTCTTTGTGTCTTCCATATATTTATAAAGTGAACCGGAGTAAATAGTCAATTTTTTGCCTTTGTAATGAAGTGAAGCTAATAGCTTTACCCCAAAGATATTAAAACTTGACATCCTCCAGTTAACTACACTAAACATGTACAATCCAATGCAAAATCTAACATTCTAAGTATATTCTGTATGTGATTCATGGCAAACCTATGTGTCATTAATTGAAATTGATTTATAATTTGCAATTTGCACAAGTTTTTTTATGAACATGGGATTTCTAATAAAGTATATTATTAGAGTTCTATTCATTCATGGAAAATGTTATCTATGTAGAGGTAGTATTAGGATGGCTACAAGTATAAGCTCTATATTCATGTAAGACTTGGTTTAGGCTTTAATCTCAGGTTTATTGCATACTAGCTCTATGATCTTATTACCATATAGTCTCTTTCTAAAAGTGGGTCACCAAATAAATGTTACCAGGCTTTCAGTTGCTTGTTGCTCCTTTGGAGTTGGAGTTCAGACTGTACTCATTGTGAACAAAGAATTCAATGAAATGAACAAAAAGACAGTGGCAAAGTTTATCTGAAAAAGTTAAAGCAAAGAGTGAGGGAGAATCAATCTCTACAGAGTGAGCTTGTACTGAGCAAAAACATAAAAATACACTCTGAAGACACAAGGCAGGCTATTTTGAGGAGAGCTATGGTAGAGAGCTCTTCTTGGCATCTGTGTCCTTTTATGCCATCCAGACCCCGAAGAAACCCACAAAAACTGATACAGATATATTCTGAGGGGTGGTGTTCTGATCCCTCAACTCTCTTCCCAGCCAATATAAGTCACACCCTATCTCCTGTCTCATTTTCCCCTGAGAGACCAAATCCCCATAATTCTTCATAGAGTGCTGAAGAAGTGGCGGTCTCTGTCCTCTATAGCTTTTGCAAGCTGGAAGGGGCTGCAGAGCCTATCTATTGGAGATTATGTGCTCTCCAACTACCTTGGGTTGTTGTAGCTCACTAGCTGGGTTGAAGACAGAAAATACTGTCAGAAGTCAAAAGAGAAGAGTTAGTGAACACTGAGCTGCCTGTTTGATGGGAGAAAGGAACTTCGTTATTTGCCCAAATATAATTGGGCAGCTCAGATTTCCATGCTTTCTGTAGCTGCACTGGGATCTTGCTTTTTGAAGAGAAATCTCAAACTTTTCAGATGATCATTCGAGCAGCTTTCTCCTGTGGGCCAGTCTTGTTCTTCAAACAGTTTAGGAGGGACTGGCTTTATTCTAGAAACTTAAATCCAATTATCTGTCCCTGCCACCTTTACTGCAATGCATGTGCAAAGGATCATTGAAAAGGGCTCTTCCATTTTGGCTTTAATTGTTCAGTGGGTGTCAGCTGTTTCCATGTTTTGGTGAACATTTGGTCTGCAAAATGGATAGAACATGGTTCTACTGGGCCAGACCTGGCAGGACACTGTTCCCATACTTTTGGATAGCCTGTTGTACTTGACCTAGACTAAAGAGATATTGTAAGATTTCCGTGGCCTCTGGGTCTACTGTCAGCTCAAGAAGATAGGAATGGCCTCACATATAACATCTCGAATGGGTTCAAGCTCAGGTCAGTTTTTGATGTGAACCCTCATGAACACTTTTGGCAGCAAATGAAGCCAAGACTCAGACTTCTTTTGGAAAAATTTTTCCACAGATTGCCTTAGGTTCTACTTGGCTCCACCTACCTTTCCAGAAGATTGAGGCTGACAGGGGAAATAGAGGTGGTACTTTATTCCTAAGACTTTAGTACTCCTTGGATTATTGGAAAGGTAAAATATCACTCTAGAGAAACTGGGGTAGTCAAAATCTGAATATGATTTCCTTAAGAAGCATCTTGATAACTTCCATAACCTTTACTGAATGGGTGGTAAAGGCTTCATTTTGGCCTGTAAAAGTGTCAATCAGTACCAAAACCTGTTGGAATCCTCCATGTGGTGGCATTTGGGTAAAGTCTAATTGCCAGTCCTCCCCATGGTATGTCCCTCTCATCTGTACAGGCTCTAACTGGGCTTGCCTGGGCTATTGAAGGCACAGAGTGGGCAAGATCTGCAGATTTACCAAGTAATTGTCATTATCCTAATGCTGTGAAAACTATAGTGCCTACTTCTAATGTAACATCTCTTCCCATATTGGAATAAGCATGAAGCATTTTTGTAGCTTTGCACCATGTCCTCTGAGGAAGGACTAATTTCTTTTCTAAATACCACCAGAATCCCTTTTTAACTCCCTCTTGTCCCAAGGCCCATTTATTTTCCTGGCAAAAATAGACTGGTGTTAATGGTTCCTCAGGAACTGGAAATAAGGATATAGCCTTAAGGGGCTGTAAGGCTGCCCTTTTTGTTTCTCTATTAGCCTTTTGATTTCCCAAGGAAACTTCAGATATGTTTCTTTGATGCCTTATGTAGCATATGACTGTGATCTGCTTGGGAAGATGGACTGCCTTTAGGAGTTGTAGAATTTCCTTCTTGTGTTTTGTAGATGATTGACAAATCTACTTCTATTAGTAAACCATACTTCAGGGTTTTGGAGAGGCAGGTTACTGATGTCCTACCTGCTTGCAAGGTCTTGGACATCATTTGTTCACAAGAGTGGTTAACTTCTGAGCCTTAAGGCATCAAAGAATCAGGGTTAATTGTGGTGCAAGTTTTAGAATAACTTCAGGGTTGTCTACGAGCATGGACTCCTACAAAACCATTTCTCTGTTAAGAATAAGTAACATTTTGTTTCCAGAATAGCTCTTACCTGAAGGGGAGTCAGGATTTCTAGTCTCTGTTCCAAAATTAAATTTTCAGCTTCTTCTGTTAGTATAGTTGCAAAGAATCTCCAATTAGTGGTTCCCTTGCCCCAAACTATGACTATAGATCCAGAGGAGGGTTTTCTAGAGAAACAAATCAAACCAGAATGAAATAATTAAATTGGCTCACCCATGATGTCTAAATTTACCTAAGCTCCCTCAGAGATGTGATGTGTATGGACAGGGGCATTGCAGGTTTTCCTGGACCTCTTCAGTAAATGAGTGTTTTGGCTAGTCTAGTCCCTCTTTGGGTACAGGGACAGTCATTGGTCCAGTGCCATGAGTCAGCATTATTAGATTCCTCACATTTGGAGCAAGGCCCAGGCAGTGGTTTGGTGAAATCATGTGCCCAGTTTACAGTCTTCCTGTTGTTGAGACAGCAACCTTTTCCCTGGTTGTCTGTATTTTTCCATAGATGTTCTGGATATGTTTAAAACATTGTCACATGCAAGAGTCATAACACTGAACTTTCTCTTTTGTCTCTCTTCTGGGTTCTAATTGTTGAACACGGGAATGGTGATGTCCAGCAATTGAGCCATGTGTCTGGACCCATCTGAAGTTTTTGTAGCTTAAGCCAAATGTCTGGGGTGATTGACAGGTAAAATGATGTCCCACTGGTGCTTCTCTCTCCCTGGAAGACGGATCTATCTTACTATACTAGGAAAATCTCCACACACCTATTTATCTCCCTGGTAAGAGCAGCTGACATATCAGACATCGTTCTTAGTCCCCCACTTGTACTACACTATTAGTTGGGTTCCACCAAAGTGACAATTACATTTCCAGAGTTGTTTATTTCCCTTTTCTGGCACATTTTCATTTGAACTGTTCCTAGATTCTTGTACATCTGTATCTGAAAAGGAGAATTGGTCTACTGACCTGGTGACTGTAAGCAGGAGGTAGAAGAGACCTCCCAGTATCATCAAATAAATCAGAGAGATATACAACCTTCTGAGAGACCAATGGGACTCTCAGGTATCTTTCTCTTACTGGTGCTGTTCTAAACACCATAGTTCCTGCTCACTCTTTTTAATGGAGAGACACAAATGCCTGAACAGGAGACATTCCATTCTCTTATACGTCTTAAGCAGAAATGTTGTAACTAGGCAGTAGTTTCATAGTTTAAAGTACTATCCCACACCTATCTCTTGAAACCTCCCAATTCGTACTAACCTCAAACCATAGTGCAATAGTAGATAACCTGTGCCAGTTTTAGAGTGTTAGGATCAAACTTTTGTTACTCATCAAGAATATGGCCCATTGGTGAAGTAAATGGTAGTGGGTTCCAAGAGGTTTCCCGTTGGTTCATCCTGGGGCCTATAGAGAGGGGACAACTTTACCTTAACTTCTTAAAATGGAATCACATGCAGAACAAAGAGAACATAGGGTTCCACAAAGCTTCCCTTGTGAGACCCTAACACACACCACCATAATACATAGAGATCTGTGTCCAAACTTTAGGGTGATGCTGGCATCATTTACAGAAGCACAGAAGAGGCCCCCCCAGGTGCTTTTGCCTCCATACTGGAACTCATTAACTCCTTAGGGAAAAGGGGGGTAAGCCACTTGGTGGTTTTATCTAGTCCTTTGACTCCTGTGAGATAAGGGTGGAACTTTTCTACAAGCAACATTCCTTTAGCCACATGAACTGCTTGATGGCTCAGCTGGTATTCTGAGTCCCTTGATGACTGTGCATAAGCACAATGGCCCCTATTGGGAAAAATAGTCTCTTGCATTTACTCCAATAGTAAAAAGCTCTATGCTTTTGTGTACCCACAGTCTCTGTAATTAAATTTTAAACTCTGTTTATTTGTTCTGCTCAGGTCATCAAGTGTAGGTTTTTAAACTACCTACATTTAAACAAGAAATCTAACCAGGAAACTATAGCTAGCGCCTGGTGGAATTGAAAACAGGGAGGAAGTGAGGAAGCTATCTGGAGTTTGAACAGAACCTCTTGGACGTTACCTCCCCTTCCTCCAGCAAAAGTCTCAGGCATTCCTTTTCAAAATGGACAAACTGTTTCCTTCTGTGTGGGGAAGAGCCACCGTGACAGTTAAAATAGTTAAAAACATAAAAGAAGTTACACCCTCTTGTTCTCCAAAATCAGAAGTTTAGCTCTAAAGGTCAATTAGTAGAAAAAGAGAAAGATACTGACAGTTAACTTATACCTAGTTCTAGGTGGATGAATCCATGCAGACTCTAAACCTATTTATTGGTGCCTCGCACTCCCAAAATAGGGCACTTTTAATCCTAGATCCACACCATTAATTCCAGGGTCTCATCCCTAATCCCAATATTACACCAAAAGACAAATTTAAAAAGAAAAATCATTTACACACTGGGCTAAATGGAGACCAGGCTAATTTCTAAAACAGTGTAGGATAGCAACTTGATGACAAGATTTACCACACAAAAGAAAGAAAAGAAAGAAAAAAGTCTATTGCAGCTGGAAGAAAATCAAAAACCATTTCATTCCCTTCCCCTGTCTCCCATGGCAGGAAAAACATCAAACAACTCTCTGTGTACCTTGAAAAAAATCCCCTGTACTCCTGGCCAAAGGAAGAGAGTGCTAGAAAGAAAGAGAAAAGAAAAGCCTCTGTAATATTTTCAAGAAAAAGAAAATAGAACTAAATTATTCCCATCATGTTTTACCTAGTCTCCTCTTGACTATGCCAAATAATAATACTAGGCAGTTTTCTTCTGAAAGTGGCTTGCCAAATAAGTATTGCTAGATTTTAGGTTACTCTCCTTTCCTTCTGGAGCTAGATTCCAGGTTGCTCTCATATTGAACAAAAAATTGAGTAAAACAAGCACAAGGTAGTAAAAAAGTTGTTTGAAAAAGTGAAAGCAAAGAGTGAGGGAGAAACATTCTGTAGAGTGAGCTTTGCCTGAGTAAGGGAAGAAAAAACAAAATATAAGTATGCCACACAGGACACAGAGTGGGATATCAGGAGCTATTTCATATTTTAAAATAAACACATTCTGTTTTTCCAAAGAAAGCAATGAATATATATGACAATAGTGCATTTTAGTTTAGGTGTAGTTTAAACTGCCTTGGAGATAATAAAATGTCATAGAAAACATCTGTTGCATAATCTAAATCATACAGTTTATTAAACCCAATGAACTGAGTTTGTAAAACAAAGTTTGCATTTAGAAAATCTATGGTTTTAGATTCTTAGTTGGAAAGTAGTGCATGATAATAATAGCATTTTCCTTCCAAAGGAGAAAAAACAAACTTTGATTTGCTGTTAGCTACCCAAGCTGTGATTTCTTTGATTAACATAATCTTTCATAGCACACTGAAAATAAAAATTTGTATGATTTCTCACTCTTCTTGTATTGCCAAAGGAAATGTAGTTCTGAAAAATCATAAATGACCTGTGCTAACAATTATAAACCATTTGACAGCAGAATATTATTGTTGAGAAACCTAATTTGCAAGAGGCATAAATTGGGTGACATCCAACCAGGTCACATTGAAGCTGTGTGATTTAGTTCAATGTTATTAGTGTTACTTATATTTTAGCCCACCCTTTAAAAAATAGAAGAAAAACACACAGAAAAGACAGTGCCTTGTTACTTAGAAATATTTAGTGGGATGACCAAATGACACCATTTTACCACATCTTAAAATATTTTGAACATTATTTTTGTGCAATGAGATATGAAAGAAATAGACCTTTAAAATGTTTTGTCTTTCCCTTTTAAAAGTGTTCATTATAGATAAATGATAGAAATTATTAAATGGAACACTTTTCTAAACTGGGATAGGAATCTTGTGAATTTTGAAAGTCTAAATGCAATTAAGAAACCTATTTATATATTAGATTTGTTCCTTGGCTTGTGTACTCTTAAAATAATAGCACCTACTGAGATGCAAATACTTTTATGTTTTCTCTTTGCAGGACTGACATTTTCATTAGGTAATGTACTTGGGGCCCATTTTATTTATAAGGATCCAAAAATATTGTCATTTTAGTTTCTTTTAGAATCAGGAAATAATGAATATAATGTTGTGAAGAAGAGTTTATTTAGTTAACTTATGAGTGAGACAGCTGACTGGGGAAGGGCTTGAAATAGAGTTGGGTAATCATCCATACTGACAGGAATTAAAGTAAGACTGGATGGTGACCTAGGGCTTTGAACCAAGGATGAACTTCCTTAGACAACACAGAATGGCGTCCCCTCCCTACTAACTGAGGCAGAGCCTCTGTCTACTGAGCTCTTGAGTTCTGAGTAAATACAAACGCAAAATAATCAGGTTTTCTCCCTAAAATACCAGTTTCCTTTAAACTTTACAGGTTGAAGAACTGACTTAGACAGCCTGAGTTCCAATTGAACATTTTAATTTCACAGAGACATCTGTGATGTGTCACCACTAAACAACTGAGAAATTCCTATGCTCTGCTTATCTATAAGGAGCTATGAATCAGGAGGTCATGGTGGGGCCCAGGATATAGCTCAGAGTCACAAGTGCCTGCCTGGCAAGCACAAGGTCCTGAGTTCAATTCCCAGTGAAAAAAGGAAAAGAAAAGAAAAAAAGAGGCCATATGGTCACCCATTTGAGAAGCTTCCTGGAAATTCAAGAGCTATTCTCATTTCCAATAAAACTCTCCTAACCTCCTATTTTGGTTCATGAGTTTATTCCTCAATGTTATGAGACCACAAGCTTAGTAGATATTATATAAAATCAGCCCATATATATTTCTGAAAAAACAAATACATGAATATTCATCTTTATATTCATGCAGTCATAAAATATAATTTTAAATTTCTTTTTATGGAGGAAAGGGCCACAAAAGCCAGAATGTTCATGGTCCACATAAGGCATGACATGAATTTATATATATTTCAGGGAGATGTGATAGGCTGACTGATTGGAAATAAAAAGGTATGTACCTTTGTCTAATTCCTGGACTCCGTCAGGAAGTCACTGTTACTTAGCAGCAAGAACTGCTTTTGCATGTGTGCTTCAGTTAGAAATCCTGAGATGTGGATATCATTCTGGA
Source organism: Hydrochoerus hydrochaeris (assembly GCA_004027455.1). Taxonomy (NCBI): domain Eukaryota; kingdom Metazoa; phylum Chordata; class Mammalia; order Rodentia; family Hydrochaeridae; genus Hydrochoerus; species Hydrochoerus hydrochaeris. Next base: position 301,157 of record PVLA01001485.1, read on the forward strand.
TCACATGGGTAGGCTTTAAATGTAATCTTACATAGTTTTCTAATAGTGACACAGGAAGATTTGACACATGGAAGACAAGAAGGCAACATGAACATGAAGGCAGAGATTACAGTGATGTGGTTATGAGCCTAAGAATGTTGAAAGTCGTCATGAGCTGGAAGCAGCAGGACCTGACACCTTAATTAATTTAAATTCTGTGAAACAGTTTTTAGTTATGCTCTCCATGTTACTGAGATCTCCTGCTAGAGGTGCTTTCTACATTCTTCAACAAAGAATTGGGTAAAATAAGCAGAGATAGTGGCAAGGTTTTACATTTATTAAAGGTAGCAAAAGAACTGTGCTCTGCAGAGTCAGTGCAGGTCAATTAAAAGTATGAAAAGAAATATACTCTGTGGGGGTAAAGTGATTCATGTAAAAGAGAGAGAACAGTGGCTAAGGGGTTAATGTGGCAGTATTTTGTGTCTTCCACTCTGAGAGGCTGAGGTCAGGTCTAGGCCTAAATATCTGTGTGTTCTCCCTAGAGGAATTGATTTCACATGCAGGGAACTGTTTTGCTGTGTATTTCCTGGGTTTCTGGTACATCCCACTTGCTCAAGAAGTTTGCCATGCCCCAAGCCCCTGCCTTATTTAGAACTTAAAGTGAATACATGTGTCCTGGTTTATGTCATCAGGTTTATTACAACAGCTACAAAGAAACGATGTGTTCAACATTAATTGGAATTTCTCATTGCTTAAATACAAATTTTCTATTTATATTTAAAAACATAAATGCTATATCAAGATAATAATTGACCAAACAATGATTCATGTATAATATTTAAAGACAGAAATATCAAATAATGCTTAAAAGAATTATGAATTTTGCTTCAATGTGTAGAACTCATACTTTAAATGTTAATTAATAACTGACAAAAATGTTATCAAAAATTAACAAAAACTCAGAAATATGCTTTAAGTCTATATCCACTATACCTTAGAAATATATGTCAAAACACTTTTTAAAAAAAGACTTAAAGTGATTAACCCAAGAAATCAACCACACTCATGATCATTAAAACCTTACCTCATTACCCATTCTCCAGCTAGAAAAAATATATATACATATATTTCTTTTCATCACAAGAGGAATGTAAAAATACAAATTTTCTGAGCTGCTGAACCTTGTGATTGAAATTAAGCTTTATGACACCGCTTACAGAAATAAGAAGGGCAGATGTCAATGTTCTTTGAAAAGCAAAGGCGAGAAATGGATTGTTAAATGGGTAGAGTTAAGTAGGCCTCTGAGAAGGTCATCTACTAAAAGTGATATGTCAGAGAAACTGTGTTGCTACAGATCTGTTACTGTAAGCTCTGCATTCAACAGTATCTTTGCTTTCACATTTAATATCTTTGAATCTCAATGGTTTTCTGGGAGATTGATCAGTTTAAAGGCTGAATGACTTAGAAAATACCTATCCCTTTGCTCATCTTGAAATAAAGAAGTGCATATTTCAGAGTTTATCAAGAATTTGAGAAATAGTTCTATTTTTCTAACATAATCTAGTTAATTTGCTTTTCCAATGCACCGAACCCAATAAACTACATTGATATGAATGTTCTCCAAATTTATCTATTCAAAAAGTAATTCATCACAGAAAAATACTTCCTAATGTACAATAAGGATTCCTCATAGATTTTAAAAAATCAATTTCTACTGTTTTATGAAAATAAAATGTGACTTTAGTTCGATTTAAATTAATTTTCAAGTAAGTGATATGAATAGTTTTCTCTATAATACATATGCAGACAGAAATAGCCATTTCTGTATGCTAAAGTTAGTATCTTAAACTGAGAGAAATCAACCCCTCTAGTTTTCCTCTAATCCTAAGGCATGACATTATCAATATTTAACTATTCATTTCTAGTATCTAACACAATTTTTGCTTCTTTTCTGGCTTATGAATGAATGAATAAACAAGCAAATGAATAACTTGATTAACAGGCACTGTACCAAGTTAGAAACAGTGTAATGTATAGTGAAAACATGTAACTGGTAGACAACTGAACATCAGCCTTGATACATGCAGAAAACGTTCCTAAAGTTACATTGATATAGGGGAATGACATTCCCAAACTACTACATGTCCAGTATGAATTCGTGTTCTCTAAAATCAAAGAATGAATTTTAGGAACAACAGAGGTTAAGAGTGGTATGTATTTATTAGAGAGACAATAAGACTGTTTTAGAGAGAGACAGAAGGGGTCTCAAGCAGGTTGCCAAAGACTACCTTTTTAGGGATTTGGGGAAAACATAGGAACTTGCAAGGTATGCATAAGGTGGGACAGAACTGTGGTTAACTAATAAGATTAATTGCTGAGGTAAAATGAATTAAATCTGGAAAAATGAGGAAGTGAGTCACCTAGCAAGTGGGCATGCTTAAAGAGCAGTGTCTCTACCCCTTTAGGGTTGAGATGGTGACTCCTGACTTTCTCGTGGTGTTACAGTACTATTTAGAATATCAGTCCTTAGGATGTGGGTGCATTCCTTTGACCTTTTGTCTTGAGGCCTGGCCCAAAACAGGAGGTGTCTGTCTCCCCAACAGTTACAAGGTATCTGGGCTTCTGTAAGGCTCTTTCCAGGATCTATCCCAGTCTGTTTGCCTGTAATATTTCTATCTAACTCAGTTGACTGTAGCAATCTCCTCAATATGATTTTAGAAGTACCATGAAAAGTCTCATATTCCTCCTCATTCCCTTTTAGTACTCAATGTAATTCCACCATTAGAGAGTCATTCTTCTAGTTTGGATGGTTTGCGCTCTCTGCCTTTTAAAAGAGAGATAGCCAAGGGGAAGGTAGTACTTTATCTTACTCTTAGCTCTTAACACAGTTATAACAATCTGTCTACAGGCTCCCAGCATTGTGGAATAAGAGATTTTGAAGTCAGGTCGATTAGGATTACAGTTCTATTCTATCTCATCAGGAGTTATGAATTATCAACAAAAGTAACATCATTGAACTTCACTTTTCTAATTTGAAAATGAGAGTGGATGTAACATATTTCGGGATTTTGAAAATTAAATGAGATATTATTTGTAAATATCACACATCAGGTTTCCTGTTCAATAAATGCTTGTTTACAAATGGATTGCTAAATAGGTAGAGTTAAGTAGCCTTCTGAAAAGGTCATCTGGGCTGAGGATTTAGCTCAGTGGCATAAACGCCTGCCTGTCAAGTGTGAGGTCATGAGTTCAATCCCTGGTACCACCAAAAAAAAAAAAAAAGAAAGAGAAACCATGAAAAGGTCATCTACTAAAAGTAATTTGTCAGAAAAATAGGCTCAATGCTGTTGCTACAGGATCTGTTATTCTAAGCTCAGCATTCAACTGTTACTTTGCTCAATAAACAGCAAATGCTCAATAAATAGCAGCCCTAATTATTATTAAAATATTCTCCAATAAATTGTGAGTTTAGAAAAGGAGCATGGCGAGGAAGAAAATGCTGTACTTATGGAGGGATTCTGGATGCTGAGAGTCACAAGAGGACACAGAGATTCTGGAATGGTGAGCTGAAAAGAGCAAGAAAGAACCAAAGGAAACTTTCTCAACTGGCAGTTGTTCAATAGTCTTGTCTATTGATGGTTATGAAACAATGATGTTAAAATTGCTTCTTTCCCTATCCCTATTTGTTTTGAAGATGTTTATGTTGTTGATATCCTTGTTCACATAAGCTGTATCATTATCCAATAAAAAAGGTTTATGAGAAAAACGAGCATATGATCAAGTGGATAAAAGGCTTACAACTATTAACAGAATAAGAATGTTCCAGATGAACTTTGTTGAGGAACAAGTTTTATGCTTTGGTCCCTGGTATTAAGCCTCTATTTTTCTATTAAAATTATATATGAATATTATCTGCTTTCTTATAATGTCCTCTACTGGATTTTTTTTTTTGTCTTTTTGAGGCTGGGTCTTGCTATGCGGTTCAGGCTGGCCTTAGGCTCACTTTGTAGGCCAGGCTCCACTCAGATTTGTAACAATCCTCCTGCCTCAGCCTCCTGAGTGTTGGGATTACAGGTATGTGCCACCATATCCTGTGGATTTGAAAGTACTTTGAAATAGAAATCATAAGTTTGGTGTGATGGCTCATGCTGTAATCCCAGCTCTCAGGAGGCTGAGGCAGGAGGATCTTTTGAGTTAGAGACCAGCCTGAGCTATAAAGTGAGCTCAAGGCCAGTCTGAACTGCATAGCAAGACCCTGTCTTGAAAAGAAAAAAAAAAGATAAGAGTTATGACTTCGCTTTTTTTTTTTTAATCACTTATGCCTAACATAGAGTCTGGAAGATACTAAGTGCTCAGAACAGTAAATGTTGATGAATTGAAGCAAATACAAAAATTAATGATAAGCAACAAAATTTAAAAACACACACAAGTCAATTTAAATTAGTTCTCTTGATGTCTGCTGATTTTGGAAAGTGAGTAGTTATTATTTGTGATAAGATTAGAAGAACAATGTAGTTACATGACATAATCTCCAAAAGCGACATCATAGTAAGATGCTGGTGTCTGCATGGCCTTATTCCCCTGTTTGAATGTATTTATTGCTTGTGTTGTCACACAAAATACACTGTTTGATAAAGAGCTTTCTTACTGTCCTTATTTGTGAATCAAACACTTTGTTCACTTAGTAGAATTTAATATTCTTAATGTGCACTTTGATTCTTTATGCTTTTATTTTCATTCTGATTTTCTGGGGAGTTTTCTTCTTTGGGGAGTGTCAGCTTTCTAGTAGAAACCATTTCTCTGCTGCCTGGGGTATTCTGCTTCATCTTGTTCTTGTTCAAGTGCTGCTTTTATTCAAATAGTCTTTTGACTTGGAGATTTTTTTAATCAAGTCTTTTGCTCATTTTTCATCCCTTGCAGGGGGTATAGATTAATTTACTTCTCTTTCTGTCTCCCTTCCAGTAAGTTTGAATTAATCTTGGTCACACATGCAAACTAGTGTCTCAGTGGTGCTTTTCTGAACTCCCTTATTTGATTAGTGTGTTGAGTGGTGGTCTTTGATAATGAGGAAGAAATAAACATTCACATAGACTTGTTTTTCTGGAATAGTCACAGTTTTACTGTATGATAAACTGAATATAATGAGAGAAAAGTTATTGCTCTTTCACAAGAATAATCCTTTTATATAATTAAGAGGATTCCAAATAATGCATGTATATTAGCATCAGGCTTGGTATTTATTTTCACTGTTTTGCCATAGAAGGCTGATATTGGAAAAATGTTTTTAGTTTTTATTATTTTCATTGGCCCTACATCTCCTGATTTTGTAGTGGATAGTACATCCCACATAAAAGACAAATCAGACGGGAAATTAAAATCATGAATGAATTTGTTTCATGGCCCCAGTGTCACTGTGACAGTTAAACTTGTTTAGCAACTTGAAAAGCCTCAGACCACCTAGATGATTAGTAAAGAACAGTTTTGTGTGTTGTGTGGGTCACGGAGGTATGACCTTGGGTATTGCAGTGGTCTCTGACTCCCACTTACCTGGTACTGCTTTACTTCTTTGTTTCCTAATGGCTATGAGGTGACCAAGTTTTCTCCAATTTGCCCTTCTACCATTCTACTTCTGCCTTTAAATCAATCAATTATCAACTGAATCCCCTGAAACCATGAACCAAATTAAATTTTCTTTCTTGGAGTTGTAGAGGTTGTTTAATTAGTGCCAGTCATAGGAGTGATGATTAAAACAGTTATTTAAAAATTATTAAACTGGGCATGGTGGCATACACCCATAATGTCACTAATTGAGAGGCTACGTAGGAATATGATGAAAGTTCAAGGCCAGCTGAGACTACACAGTAAACTCAAACCAGCCTGAACTACATAGCAAACAAACAAATAAACAAACATATCAAAACAAACAAATAAACAAAAACCAAAATTAATCGAATGAAAAATCAAGCACAAAATCTTATAAGAAAATACAAGATATACCATTGTGTCATAGAATGGCAGAGCTCCTTCTACAATTGTGAAAATTAAACCAGGAAAGTAAATTGTTGAATTTAATAGGTTGCCAAGTCAGCATATTTTCTAGACCATAATCCTTCACTTTCCAGGTTTATTTGGTCTTGAAATGCATGAAAAAACATTCTCACAGGGCTCAGGGTGCAGCAAAAACCTACACTTGCTTTAATGCTCTGTGACTGCTTGAAATTTCTTAATTTTTAAACTTAAAGTTTAGCTGATGTACAAAATTTGTACTTATTTATTGAATGCAGCATTATAATTCAGTACATGCATAACAATGTATAATGATCAAATCAGGATAATTAACATTTTCTATTTCCTCAAATATGTTAATTTCTTTGCTTTGGGAACATTTGAACTGATTAATTTTAAAATGTATAATTAATTGTGGATTATAGTTAGCCTACTGTTTGATCAAGCATTAGAACTATTTTCATCATATTTATGTTTTATCTACCCTCCCAGCATCTTCCCCTTCTCAATTTCTGGTAGCCTTTACTTCCCTTTTCTTGTTTTCACAGATGAGGGAGAAACATGCAGTTTCTGTTTTTCAGTGCCTAGCTCATTTCACTTAACATAATGTCTTTAATTCCTTACCTGCTATATCAAAAGATGAGACACAATCCTTTTTTATAGCTGAATAATATTACATTTTGCATATCTACCTTACTTTTGATGACATCTTGTTCATTCCCAAATCTTGGCTATTGTAAATTGTGTACAATAAACAACTTTGTGGACACACATGTTTAGTATGATAACCTCATTTCTTTTGGATAGATACCCAGAAGTGGGATTGCTTGATCTATATTTTTATTTCTATATTTCTATATATCTATATCTACCTATATCTATATATCTATATTTTTATTTCTAATTTTTGAGTAACCTCCACACTGTTCCTCATAATGTTTCCAACAGTGTTCAAGGGTGCCCTTTCCTCCATATCCTCACTAATAATTGTGATCTTTGTTTGTGTGTGTGTGTGAATTTAAATGGTTGAAATGCCAACAGACGTAAGATAACATCTAATTGTGATTTTGAAATGTATTTTCCTGATGATTAGTGATGATGAATATTTTTTTCATATAGTTACTGGCTACTTGTAGATTTCTTGGTGTATTTCAATGATCTTAATTGGTTTTGATAAAGGAGCCTTTTATTTTTGGTTTTCAAGAGGGTCTGCAAATTATGTGGCTGATCTGAAGTCTCAATATTAATGTATTGAAACTTAGTTGCTTAATAAAGTGAGAAACTGGGCTGATTATTTTGTTTGTCAAGATTATTTACTAAGTGTTTGTTTTTGATACTGTGTAGTTTTTTGCACCTAAAAGAGGTTTAGTGGATTGTGACACTTTGATATCAGCAAGTCTTAATTGAAATTAATCAGAAACTCTTCAAAGAGGGGAAAGAAAAGGAGTTTCTACTGAGACTCTGCTCTGAGCCAGGACCATATTAGATTTACCCACATAATTTATTTTATTCCCATAAAACTACTGAAGATAGTAGCTTTCCAGACTGCCTAATTCATGGGATTTTGTTCCTTGAAATAAAATACTTGTTAATATCTGTGGCATGCTGTCTTCTGGGTTCCCATTTTTCATTTTTTCTTTCTTATTTTTGTAAAGTTATCTTACAAGAGTTTCCTTTTCCAATTATTTCACTTATATGGATGTCCATAAGACAGTTGCTGCTAGTTTTCACATCAGGATAGATTTAGTAAATGAATCAGAATCTTCTTAAGTAAGTTGCAGGATCATCAGATATTTTCCAACACCTTTCTTTAGCAATTATGATATATATGTTATAGTTAAGAAATAAGATAGAGGGTAAATCTTTTTATTCTATAAATGAGTATAAGAAATAAAATGAAGGGAATAAGTTGAACAATCTCATTCAGTTTTTTGGAAGAATAGTAAAAAACATAAATATTGATTTTTTGACTTCCAATTTAATTCTCTTTTTTAATATTTGTACCTCCTTGGGCATCCTATTTGTCAGAATTTGGTAATATAAGCATGTGAAAACACTCAAACATCATGTATACTGTACCAGTATTTCTTATATTTCACTGTGTATAGGAATTATTTTGGAATATTTTAGAATACAGATATTGAATTCTGTGCATTGGGAATGGAGACTTGAGAGCCTACATTTCTAACATAATCCTAGGTTTTTCCACTAGTGGTGGCTGATGGATTTATATTTGGGTAGGTATTTACTAGAATATTCTCCAAAACTTTGCTTAAGCAAGTCAAAGTTCTACTATAAAAATGTGAACATAAGCCATTGTTAATAATTTCATTTATTGAGAAATTTGATAAATATGTCAAATCCATATTGTTCACATGAATCTTTAAAAACATGATCCTAGAAAGTAAGTATCATGTTAACCCTTATTTTCAGATGAACACTGAAGCTAAGAGAGTTGAATAATTTTTTCCAAGACTACACACTAACAAATCTAAGAGGCAAACTATTTTCAGAGCTAAGACTCTCAGCTACAAAAGTTTTTAAATTTCTTGAAAAGTATCAATATTTAAACAAGTGAAGAAAAGAAACCAGAGGGGAAAATAAAGAAAAGAGAACTAATATTTATAAACAAAGTGATAAGTTCCTACAAATTTATTTGTATATTATACTGTTTACTCTTAAAAACTACCATGAGACCTCAACATTGTACCTGCCACATTTTTGTTGTTGGGACAACATATTTGATATACAAAACTTAAAGAAGAAAATTTATTGGGCTCATGCATTTAGAGGTTTCAGTTATGTTGGCTTGCTTCAAGGTAGAAATGACATGGCAGGAATTTGCCTCGAACAACCATTTTTTTAGTATCTTTTTACATAACTCATTAAATTTCAATGCAAGAAAAGCCACATACAATTAGAGGGGTTTGGTGAAGCTACATAAACTGGAAGTGGTTGAAATGGGATGTGACTTAGAGAAAACATACAAAATACAGATAATGTTTCTGTGAAGCTCATTGTTATGGTTTGTGTCTAGATGACCCCCAAAGCCTCATGTGGTTATTGAGTTTTTTCAGGAGTGGCTGAATCTAGAGAGTGTGAAGCCATGATTGAGAGTTTGTGATTAGTAGATCACTCCACTGGCTGGTTAAAATTCTGGCTAGGATTAAGAATAGATATGTTATATGAATGCTAATGATGCAGAATAATTCTTGAGTTTTGAATCCCTTGAGGAAACACAGATGTTATTTTTTAATTTGAAAGAGATTAAAAGAAAACAAAACAATAGAAACAAAACAAAAATAAAAAAGATAAATGATTTCAAAACAAGATGATAGGAAATTAACAATGATCACTATTACATATTGTTATCTTCAAAATGGTTGCTTAGTTTACAAGATTCAGTCATGCAAAAAAATCAAATAATATAAGCACTCATCCTCTTTCCATGAACTAATGGAATTCATAGTACAATTATCTTAACTATCTTCCAAACATATATATTTTCTATTTTTTCTTTTCTATTTTTCCCTATCCCATTTGTTGTTTCCTTTTGATCACTTTCTTTCCTTTTCACAATTTTATTGTACCTTTTTGATCTCATTTACTCTTTCAATTTCTTACATGAAGGAGACAATATGATATTTACACATGTGAGTATGATTTATTTCACTTATGTATGGTTTCTAGTTGCATCCATTTATCTATAAAAACCTCAAATTTATCATTCTATATAGCTGAATAGTATTGTACTTCATTGTATAAAAATACCACAAAGTTTTTATCCATTCCTTAGCTGATGGCATTTGGGTTGTTTCATAGTTTTAGCTATTACAAATTGTGCTGCTATAAATATAGGAGCACATATATCACTGTGGCATCACGTTTTTAATTCTTCTGGGAAAATTCACAGTAAAGCAATAGCTGGTTCAATGGGACCTCTAATTCTAGTTTTTTGTGGATTCTCCACACTGATTTCTACATTGGTTGCACTAGTCTACACTCCCAACAACAGTGGGGAACAGTTCCTCTTCCCCCATAGCCCCTCTTGCATTTGTTATTGCTTGATTTCTGAATGATAGCCATTCTTTCCATAGTGAGGTGGATTCTCAGTGTTGTTTCAATTTTCATTTCTTGATTGATCAATAATGTTGAAAGTTTTTTTTTTTTTTTTGTAATGGGGATTGAACCCATGACCTCACGCTTGCCAGGCAGATGCTTATGCCTCAGCGTTAATCCCAGGCCCGAAAGTTTTTCTTCATATATTTGTTTGCCATTTGTATTTCTTCATCTGAGAAATGTATATTCATCTCAGATGCCCATTTTTGAATTGGGTCTTTGAATTTTGGGGACCTGATTTTTTTCATTCTTTATATGTTCTGAATAGAATTCCTTTGTCTGAGGGACAGTTTGCTAAGAGTTTTTCCCAGTTAATGGATTTTCTTTTTTATTCTATTGGTGATTCTTTTTTTGACATGCAAAAACTTTCTAATAGGATGAGATGCTAGTTGTTGATTCTGAGAAGTAATTCCCAAGCAGTTTTGTTTTTGTCCAGTAACTGTTTGCCTACCCCTATGTCTTCAAGATTTCTACCTCCTTTGTCTTCTAGCAGATTTAGTATTTCTGTTTAATATTTAGATCTTTGATCCATTTTGACTTTAGTGTATAATGATTGACACGTTTTAGTCTTTGTCATGTGGAAAGACAGTTTTTTTCCAGCACCATTTATAAAAGACTATTTTGATTCTGGTAAACATATTTGGCCCCCTTTGTCAAAGATAAGGTGGCTAAGTGGGTTTGGCTGGGTTTATATCTTCTTATCTATTCCATTGATCCTTAGATCTGTTTTTTTGCCAGTACCATACTGATTTCATCATACCAGCTTTGTAGTATAAATTCAAGCCAGGGATTGTGATGCCTCCTACCTTGCCATTATTGTCTAGATTTGCCTTTGGTATTCTACGTCTCTTCTGTTTCCAAATGTATTTTAGGAATTTTTTTCTAGATCTAATACAGATGTTATCAATAGCTCTGACATTGAAAGTTATTTTGCTAAGCATAAATTAAATGGGAAAAAAATCCTTGGTACTTTTTTTTGATGCAACAGCGTAACTTTACTGTTCTTTTTGGGTGTTCAATTTTCTATTTTGTAGACAAAAATATTTCTACATCAGCATCAAAATCAGAATACAGTGCTGGAAATTTTCTCTAGTGGCATAAACATTAATTATTGGATCAGGAGTTCAGGGAGGACAATCTGTGAAAGAAAGGGTTTTTAACCCTTTCTGTACATACATAGTCACAGCTAAGTTAAATTGGAGAAGATTGGTTTTAAAATATATATTATGATATATAATATATATTATGTATCTCCCACATTCAGAGTTGAATACACAATTTTAGATGAAGAAAATCAAATGGCAAATAAATATATGAAAAAATGTTCCACATCATTGATCAGTTAAAAAATGCAAATTAAAACAACACCGAGAATCCATCTCACTCCAGAAAAAATTGGCTAACATTGAGATATCAACCAACAGCAAATGCTAAAAAGGCTTTGCAGAAAAAGAAATACTCTTACATTGTTGGTGGGAGTGCAGAGAGGTAAAACCACTGTGGAAGTCTGTGTGGAGATTTCAAAAAAGACTAAGATTAGAGGTTCCATTCAACCCAGCTATCCTCCCTACTGGAGATTTTACCAGAATACTTGAGAACAACATATCATAGCTATATACATGCACTCATGTTTATAGCAGCACAATTTGTAATAGCCAGATCTTGGAAACAATGCAACTATCCATCAATTGAGTAATGGGTAAAAATGTGATATTTTATACAGTGTAGTACTGCTCTGCTAAAAAGAAGAATAAACTAGAGGCTTTTATGGATAAATTGGTACAACTAGAGACTGTACTCATAAATGAAATATATTAGAGTCACACATGTAAACAACATACTGCCTCATTGGTTTAAGAAGCTAAAAGTAAACAAGATTCAAAAATTTACAAGAGACACAGTGAAAGGGAAGGAAAGTGCTCAAAGGGAAATTGTATTGTTTGGCCAATTCTGAATGCCTGTATCTGGTAACCTGAGCAACTATTTTGAAGATAACACTATACAGTGTAACAACCATGGCTAAATTCCTATCATATTTTTTGAAAACATGTATTACTAATTTTTTGTTATTGTTGCTCTTGTTGTTGATGATGTTGCTAATGTTGTTGTTTTGCTTTTGTTGTTGCTTTTCGTTTATTTGTTTGCTTGTTTGCTTGCTTGATTACCTTTTCATTTTTCTGTGCTTTTTTTGCCCTTTAAAATTATATATATATATATATATATATATATATATATATATATATAAAATTTTACTTTAAAGAAATAAAACAAAACCAAATAACACAGTATAAAGCCAATCAAAACAACACGGTGAAAGTGATATAGGATTTAAAAACAGGATAATAGAAAATAAACAATGGCTACCACAGTGCCTCTTGTTATCTTCAAAATTGCTGTCCATACCATCAGACATAATAAAATGAAACAAAACATAACAGAATAAAACCCATAAAACCAGAACTTTGAATAATACAAAACAATATAATGGAATAAAACAAATCAGTGAAAACTATATTGGATTTCAAAAACAAGACAGAAGGAAATTTCCCATAGTTGCTATATTGCATATTGCTATCCCCTAAATAGATGCTCAGACTACCAGTTATAGGCTTGCAGAGTCAATCAAACAGTACAAGCATTAAGTTGTTTTTGTACCTCAGTTGCTATCAACTCAGCCTTTGTTCTTCTAAATCAGCCAGTTGCTTAAGGGTGGGGAAGGTCTTGTCTCCTAGCCTGTGCTCCAGCTGGCTCACAGGAAGGGTGAATTGGCTTCTTGTTTTTCCTTCTGGGCCCCACATGGCTGCTGCTGGCCCACAGGAAGTTATTTATTTATATTTTATGAGCAAGTATTGTTATGGTTACCTTTTAAAATTAAATAAAAATATATTTGTGGGGTAAAATGTGGGATTTTTGATATATGTATGCAATATAGAATGAGCAAATAAAGCTAATTAACATTTCTATGACCTCACATACTTATCACTTTTTGTACAATAGGTCTCAAAAAGTAGTTCTTCATAAGTGAAACTTTATGTATTTTGACTGCCATCTCCCCAATTTTGTTCTTTCTCCAAACTCTGATAATCACTATTCTACTCTCTACCATTACTAGTTATTCTTTCAGATTATACATATACATGAGATCAAACAGTATTTTTTATAGCTTAGCTTATTTAGCTTAACATGACTTCCATTTTCATCTACATTGTTGCCAATGAAAGGATTTCATTCTTTTTAATGGCTAAGGAATATTCTATTTTATGAATGTATCACATTTTTCTTTATTATCTGTTGATGGGCACTTTGGCTGCTTTTATGTACTATTGTGAATGATGTAAAAAATGAACATGTGACTTTACATATCTTTTGGACATAGAGATTTCATTTCATACTGATTTTGGACAAATATCTAGGAGTTGGATTTGGAATCTATGGTAGCTCTAGTTTTAAATTTTTTAAAAAACCTTCACATTGCTTTCTATAATGACTGCTCTAATATACATTCTTACCAGCAGTGTCCAAGGGTAGCCTTTTTCTCCACATCTACAGCAGAACTTATTATCTTCAGTCTTTTTGATAATAGCTGTTCTTACTGCAGTGAAGGGACATGTCATTGTGATCCTGACCTGCATTTTCCTGATGATTTGTGATGTTCAACATCTTTTCCAATAGGTCTGTTGGACAATCATGTATCTTTTGAAAAAACAACTATTTTGTTCTTTTAGCAAAGGCTAGCTTCTTTGTTATGTTCTTATACAATGACATAGATACACTTCTGATTGCTCTGCTTTCTTTTAACTAGACCTATGACATGGTAGAATTTGTTAGCTTCCTGAAAACTTGGACCTAAAATTATCTTTCTTAGAATGTGGCTTTGTGAATAAATGGGAGCAGAAGTTTTCTTATACAGGTGTCTGCTGGTTTTCTAAAAATACCAAATTTCTGAAGTCCTTGATTGAAGTACAATAAGAAAACTCATTTATTTATTTAGAATTAGCTCACTTTAAGAACAATAATGTGGCACACTCAGTGATCTTTGGTGATAACCATAAAGGAAATATGGTGATCTAAGACTCTTTAGTCTGCACTATGGTTGCCCTACAAAAACATTTACATGAATGTTTTAAATAATGTCATTAGCCAAGTTTGCTGTTCAGGAGCAAATTATTGAAATCCAGCAACTTTGTAAACTTAGAGAAAGTCCTTCTGCTATCTAGAGTCAAAATAGCTACAGCTTGGTCAATTTTTCTTCAGATAGAAAATTTTGCCTACCATAAAACATTACTGAATTATTTTAATGTTTTTTGAAAGGGAATTGAGATGATTTCAAAATTGAACCACTAGTTTATAAGCACTTCTTTGCTTGAAATGGGCAGTATTAAATGGAAATCTTGACAAAAGATTCTTTTAATCATTGGCAACAAAGGACATTTTGGGATATGATTGCAATTGAAAGAATCTTTGAGAATTCTGAGACATGTTGATACAAGTTTACCCTTACCTAGCAAAACTGTGTGATCTCTCATTCAATTTCTTGTGTTACATAATTTTGTTAGTTAATTATTTCAGCATTTGTGCCATTGAAATATGTTTCATTTAGTGATCTCAAATTGCATGTGTTGATACTCAAAATTTAACAGTTCAAAATAAATACATCCTTATTGAAATTTAAGTTTTAGTAAAATTAAAGCTTTTTATTTTATTTTCAATACTTGAAGATTACATTTTAAATGCCAATTTATGTTTATGTAAAAGAAGCACTATAATTATTAGCTTTTACTGAAAGATAGACAAAATTCATAACGATTTCATGGAGCACTTTGCAAACAGGCCACAAGTTTTAGCATTAAGTTTTCTTGTTTGTAAAAGTGATTATTTAGTAATGCAATATTTCTGCTTTTAGGAATTCATCCTGAAGAAATACTGAAAAATTTCCTCAAAAATTTAAGCATCAAGATGTTTACCATAGTTGTGTTTACAAGAATGAAAAGTTAGAGCAATTTAAATACTTAATATCAGATGAACGTTTAAAAATTAATGGATATCCTTGACAGAACATTATATAGCCATTCAATATTATGTTTTAAAATATTTTAATAACATAAGAGAGTTCTTGGAATATAATATTAAAATGATTAAAATCATATTAATATTTCCAAAACATAAAAAGTATCAAAGACTTTAAAAAGTTGTTTGCTGACATGCTCGCAGTGATTGTCTCAAAATGGTAGGATTATCAAAATACCATTTCTTTTACTTCATAAATTTTTACAAAACTTACTAATGGCATGTGGAAAACAATAAAAACAAAGGGAATTATCATTCTATCCAAAACATTTGGTAAAACAGTGTTATAACAAATATATTATTTCAAAAATATTTTTCAATGAAAGAAATATACTAAAAAGAAACAAATCTGAAGAGAAATTTTATTCATCCTTTAGCATTAGGCAGCCAAAGCATCAGGATTGTATTTTTCATGATTGTTTGACAGACACAAATGGAATTCTGGGTTTGGGGGAAGTGCATTAGTAATGAACCCACCAAACTCCGGGGTTTTAGCTTGTTTGTTTTCAATGCAGGTATAAAGTGTTCTGGAATTTGAATTCTTTAAATAACTGCAATCTGTTGCCACAAAGTATGGAAACAAAAGTGTGGCAAGTATCTATTTTTAAATCACTGCAATTCTTCCTGAAGCATTTCCACTGAAAGCACAAAGGATATAGAAATCTAAGTTAAGCACATTTGGGAGTAAAGAAGAATCTTGGGCAACATACTCTCTCATCAACTAGATGTGCTTAGGTAAGTTGGTAGAATTTTGCCTATGGCTACATGAGCTGTTTTGCCCCAGAGACATCAATTTCAATTCTTTTTTTGGGATTTGCTGGTACACAAAGTTCTCCAGAGGATTCTTTTTCTTGCTAAAAAGGCATTTTTTCTCTCTCTCTTTTTCCTAAACCACATCTCTATCCCTCAAAATGATCTAAGCCATTTACCTAGAATTTTCATAAAACTTGATAGTAAAAACTGTTACATGAAACAAAGCATATCATAAAACCACGGAAATATTTATTTTGTTTTATGAAAGTTTAGTATGTAGAGCTATACCAATTGATGTAAATAACTTTAAAGAAATTATAATTGATAAGAGTTTGAATAATGATATTTATTAAAACTTAATGGGAGATATGGCAAATTACTTAAAGAAAATTTTATGATAATTTTTAAGCTATTGATATCAGTTTAAAATTTCAGTATCCAAAAACAGTGTTGTAGAATTCTGGGGAGCTCTGGGACCCTTATAGAGATTCTTTCCAGGTTCTATCCTGAACAAAGAATTGGACAAGATAGGCACACAAGGTAGTGAGGTTTTTACATTTATTTTTTGTTTCTCTTTTCACTTATTAAGGTAGGAAAAGAAGTATGCTCTACAGGGTGAGTGGGCTACTGAAAAAGAGAGACAAGAATGGCAATGAAGTTAATGGTGGAGGTCCTTTGTATCCTGCACTCCTCAGGCTCATGTCAAATTTAGGCTGTCCCATCAAAAACGTGCTTGATCTCATGCCAGAAGAATTGAAAATAGCATTTTCTAATTGCTCCCAGGTGCAAGGCTTGGGAATTGTTATTCTGCGCATGAGCGCTGGATCTGTGTGATTGACAGACCATGCCTACTTGGCCTGCTGGTTGGCAGTTTCTTTACTCCTGCCTTGGAACTACATTTTAACCTTCCAAAAGTCTTGTATTTTTCATGGGTCACCACTAAATGGAAGTGATATTTTGGCCATTATCAAAATCAAGCAAAATACAATAGAGTATATTGTTTGCCACTTATGTGGTATTCAAAGAATTCAAGAAGGGCACCTAAGGGTTTCACTGCAGTTTGTTGCTACAGAAGCTGACTGTGGCCATAATAGAGAGGAACGTGCCATGCATTGCTGTATGAATACACATGCACACACATGTGTGTGTGTGTCAGGACAAATGTGCAGGACATAGACAGTGAGTTTCACCAGTTCCTAAGGAACTCCAACCAGAGTGTTGTTTCCATCACGTGGAAAATCAATCTATCTTTTCTCAGAAAAGGGTTTATTCTAGGAAAGAGCCACAAAGACATTTCATTAGCTAATCCAATTTTATTCTTATCTATGGAAGTGGTACTTTAAAAACAAAAGTATAGAAATAAAAAATCAGGAATACAGAGACAATAGGGTGAAAATTAAATACAAAGATTGCATAAGAGCAATGCCAATATAGATTAGATTACAGAGAAAAAAAGAGATGGGAGGAGAATCCTCAAAATAGAGATGTAATGACAGAGTACTGTCATAAATTGAATCATGTTTTCCTTCAATTTATATGATGAAGCTATCACTCAAAATGTGAATGCATTTGAAGGCAGAGTTTTTAAAACAATGAAAATTGAACGTGATCATAAAGGTGAAGCCCTAATCATATAGAACTGATTTTTTTAGAAGGATGGATAGGAAAAATTTAGTATTTATACACAATGAAGTACTGCACTGCTATAAAGAAAGATCAACTTGAGGCACTCTTAGTTAGATAGATGCAACTTGAGAATATAATGCTAAGTGAAATAAGTAGGACACATAAGCTCAAATATTGCATGATTTCTCTTATATGATATATATGTATATATATGTGTACATAAGGAGAAAAAGCCTATATATATATATATATATATATATATAATATGCATTGCAAATATATACAAATAGAGCCAATATATACAAATAAGAACCAAAATTGAAGAGAGATAAATACAAATACTATATAAATATATATACAAATAAAAAAACAGAAGAAAGTTAAGTAGAGAGAAGTTTAAATACTTCACAAAATTACATATTTTGATTTTCAAAAATACTTCTATATATATATATACTAATTTATTTCCTTTATAGTACTATTTTAGCTTAGTTCATTGAAAAGGAACTTTGTGTGGCAACCTGTTTCTTTATTGCAAGAGTCCTTTTGGTTTCTGTTTCGTACTGAGTAACTGCTTTGAAGATAATGATACAAAGTGTAGTAACTGTTGTTTCTCTCTATTTAGTTATGAAAATCTGTTTTATATTTTTCATAAAATAAAGAGACACCACATCACTCACTCTGTGTCTTCGTGTTTGCCTGTCTACTTGTCTCTGTACAGAGGAAAGGCCCAGTGAGGTGAAAACATGAAGGTAGCCATCTCCAAGCCAGACTATAGCCTTGGTACCTGATTTTGGACTTTAATCCTCCAGAATTTTGAGAAAATATATTT
Organism: Hydrochoerus hydrochaeris; assembly: GCA_004027455.1. Classification (NCBI taxonomy): domain Eukaryota; kingdom Metazoa; phylum Chordata; class Mammalia; order Rodentia; family Hydrochaeridae; genus Hydrochoerus; species Hydrochoerus hydrochaeris. The sequence continues at coordinate 319,539 of PVLA01001485.1, forward strand.
TGATTACTGAAGCCATCCAGCCTGGGTTCTGTCATTATGACCACTCCACAGGACTCATGCAAGCATGTAATACATGAGCATGGGAAATTGTACAGGAGCAAAAAAGGAAAATTGATTTTGGTGGGGAGTTCATCTGAAGTGCTGAGACAGGGGCTCATACCTCTGGTGTTTCAAGGTCATGTTAGGTGGGTTCTAATGCCACTTCTTCAGTAATAGCATTGCTCTAATTGGGAGAACTGAGAACTTCTGAAATAAATTTTTACTCATGAGGTTTAAAGTAATTTCATGATAGACCCAAAGGTGCCAACAGGTAAAAGAGATGAAGATTAAAAGAAAAAGTAGATGTATTTTTTCTAGTAGAGAATATAGGCATATTAAGGATGTGAAAGTGGAGAAAAGAAAATGCTGCGTGTCACATGAATAGAAAGCGACAGTGGAGGACCTGAATAATGAATCCCACAAGAATGAGTTACTATAAAGAATGACAGAAATCATTTTCTAAAGAATAGTTTTAACATAGATTCACTAAATGCAATTGGCACGCTAAGTAGAAGGAAAGACAATTAGTAAAGAGAAAAAATTTTCCTTCCTTCCATAGATTCAAAGACACAAAGAACTCTGTTAGAATAGCAATTACAGCAATTCTTCCCAGAACATCAGCTTTATGATTTACCAGAACACATTCTGACCCATAGAGAAAAGATTAACACTTTCTGTGATATCAGGGACTGAGAATTAAAAGATAAGTGAATACATCTTCTGTGAAGAGGAGGGGTGGGTAGACAGAATAAAAATGGTAAATTTCTGGAAATTTTAGTCATGTGCATGATTCACAGACTATGTATATTTTCTTTTATATATGAACATGGCATTTCTGGCTCATTATCAAGAGAAGGATTGTTTTTCTCTATATCCTCCATATCCCTGTAAGTACATTCATTTGCACAGAGGGAAGAAATGTAATCAGTGACAAGGGAAAAGAGACTTTCTGATTACTGAACAGCCTGTAAAAGGAACAAATTGACCATTCTATTTCCAGGCCCACGTAGAGTAAAATAACTAGTCTAGGTTAAGAGAGAGAAAGTCAATTAGTAAGAACATTTAGTAATACACAATTATAATTAAGCATCATCATAATATTTTTCATATTAGATTTCCCTTTTCTAACTTTAATTTCTTTGAAGAACACAAAAAGTGTGCATTGAATAATTACTTAACTAAAAGTTTTTCATCTGCATTATTTTAATATAAATCATGCAAATTTGTTAGACTTTGCCACCTAATGCTTTTTTTTTTGTATTACTCAACCGGAATAAATCTGTACATACTATTTTCTGTGCTCCTAAAATAGATTGCTACTTTTTATTAATCAGAAAGAATAAATAATACAATGTGGTTTACTACCTTTACTAGGCACACAACCTGTGGGGCATGACACTCAAACAAGAAGGGATAAGCAATTGTGAACAAGGTATAAGTTTGTATCACTATAAAATGATGTATTATCTATGAAAGGAGTAATAAAAAATAAATTGGGTGAACAAAAGTTGCAAATAAAAATAAATAAATTAATTTCATCTTGAGGTTTTGTGTTGAAATAGCCCAGTTGTTTCTATAATCAACCTCAATAAGAAGATCCATAGTCAAAAGTAATGTTTATTAAGGCTAATATAAGATGTAAGGCAAGGCGCTTTCAAACTTGATTCCGTAACATTATTTGAAATTAGAAGGCAGTGTTCAAGGCAATATATTTATGATATATAAAACCCTTTATAACAGTAAAACTTTAAATGAAAATCCCTTACAGACTGCATATGTTTTGTTCTTCACTTTATGTAAATTAATATTGTATTTAAATTCTTACAATGTTTTATGTTTGATAAATGCAGCATGTGACGGGAACTTTTGGGATCTTTGATGCATTCATTGATGGAGCTTTCTACATAACAGAAAATTAAATAGTTTAAATGTATCTATTTTTCCCTACGGAGTTACAAGTTTTTCGGAGATAGACACTTGTATAAAGTAGTTTGTAAGACATATAATGTATGAGAGTATGCAAGGTTTTGGAAATACTACAATTATTATTCTGTGACTTCATATTCAAAATACTGTAGTCCCAGATATTGAGTACAGTAATCTAAGTATTGTAATCCCTTTTTCTGTCTTCTGCACAATCCAAAAGGTTATATTTATAATCCCACTGAGATGTTATTGGAATCCTGGCAAATTAATCCCAATGTACCACCTCCAATGCAACCCATGGTGAGAGTAAAGATACCAAGACATTTTCAAAGTTAAGGGAAGCCAAGGGGTCCTAAATCCAATCCCTGTGAAAATGTGCAGACAAAGCCCTTGATCCAAGATCTCCCCTAAGTTTATTATCTTGTGAAGAAGGGGGTGATTCCAGGATGAGTGACAGTGAGAATGATGGCAACTATGTAACTTGAGCTGGCTAGCTAGGTAGCCAGAAAGGCATCTCTGCAAAATGCAGGAAGAATGATATGGAGAAGGATCGATCTTCATAAGACAATTAGGATATCAACTAAATTATTGTTGGAGGCTGTTGCTTCAGTTTCTGATAAGCAAACTTTTGTGACATGGGGACTCATATCTTCTTTATCTAGAGGCTCATATCGAGTTGACATTCCTGGAGCTGACCTGCTCTACCATCCCGCTGTGCACATATCTTTTATAGAGAGCACTATGCGAGGAAACAGGAGACTGATGGCTATAGAGATTTAGGCTGGCCTTATTTTCAATGCCCAGAGCCAAATATATATATATATATATATATATATATATATATATATATACTCAATTAACAGTACTTAATATTTAACAGTAAAAGGATAAGTCTTTCAAGAATCTGAAGAAAAAAAACATGAACATCCATATGTTTTTCAGATATTTTTTAAGAATTTATGAACCATATACATAAACGTGTCTATATACATCTATAGGGTCCACAGGTCCTAATTAGAGCTTCTCAAAACATTAAGAAAACAAGAGGACTGGGCATGGTTGAGCACACATAATCCCAGCACTCTGTAAGCTGCAGGAAAGTTTCTGTGAATTCAACACCAGCCTGGGTTACATAGAGAGAACATGTCTCAAAAACAAAAAGAAAGAGAAAGAGAAAGAGAAAGAGAAAGAGAAAGAGAAAGAGAAAGAGAAAGAGAAAGAGAAAGAGAAAGAGAGAGGAAGGAAGGAAAGAGAGAGAGAGAGAGAGAGAGAGAGAGAGAGAGAGAGAGAGAGAGAAAGAAAGAAAGAAAGAAAGAAAGAAAGAAAGAAAGAAAGAACCAAAAGCATGTTGATCAGCTAAGGCAGACCTGAGGAACACTGGAAAAAAAGACAGTAAGAGTGCTTAGTATCTGGAAACAAGGCAGGCTATCCCCAGAAAGCTACCTGCAAGGGGTCTAGGCCAAGGCCAGACTAGAGAAAACATGCATTTTTTTTCTTTTTTTGTGAAAAAAAGCGTTGTGTCTCAGATGCCTGTGCATTTTTCCAAGTGCCTGATTTTCCAAGGTTTATTTGGTCTGCTTTGTGACAGTCACATCATCTTACATGGATTCAGTGCTCCTTGGCATCTGACACATTCTTGGAAACTGATCAGTTATGTGTGTAAAACTTGTCAGAGCCTCTAAGTACAAATTTAACTTGACAAATCAACTGAAAAATAATATTGTTTTATTGCTATTGTGTTTCTTCTTTTTTTGTTTTAGAAATCTGTCAATTTTGATCTGGCATATTCTGCCCTTTCTGTGTGCATTCATCCCTATGGCTCTTTGGTAACTATTCTTTATTTTTAAAATTCATTGTAAAGTCTAGTGCTTTCTCCATTTGCATGACTGATGCAATATTTCTGATTCTGGAATGTTAAGCAATGAAACATATTTTTTTAGTTGGAGATAATAGAAACTTCCTAAGTATGAAAATGTAGCTGCATATTTTAAAAGGCAATAACTTATTGCTAAATTTCATTTACCAACTTCCAGCATTTAAATATCTCAGTAGTTTACAGTACTGAAATATACAATATACCTCTAGAATTTAATTTCTCAATAAAATAAAAAATTTTCACCAAATACCACAATTAAAACAAAAGGGTGATGTTCAGTAATATAAATTAAAAGCAAGCTAGTACATGCTTGTCAGATGCAGTATCAATTATTTCTTTTCTACCATGTTTTATACTCTTGCATTTAAAGGGATTTGTGTATTCAGAAAGAAGAAAAGCTTGAGATATGATATAAGATCTTTCTGAATTCTAGTGGAAGCTAATCTGTTATTGTCACTATTTTAACAGAAGGATTTGAAATAGAATTATGTCACTAGCTGCAGCCACCCTATCATTCCTCCAACCTAAAAGTATTTTTTTCCAAAAAATTGTAAGTAGCTAACATTTGGTCTCATCTTTTTTTTCCTCTACCACAAGACTTTTCTACATTAATTATGTAAACTTTTCTAACTTTAAACATATGTAAGGGAAAGGAATTCTGTTATGTACACAAGAAAAAATCTAGATATGAGAGGACGATAAATTCACCAAAACAAAAAAATTAATTCCCTAGTGAACTCTGCAGTTCAAAATAGCCAAATGTAAAATTGGTGGGTGGCCTATGCATCAAGAATTATTATATAAATGTATCTACACGATGAATGCAAACATTTTTTTATTGCAAGTATATACAAAGAGGAAGAGTATAGAGACATTGATGGAGGTGGGAGGGAAAAAAGGAAAAGAAAAAAGATTTTTTAAAAATGAATTAAAATGTGTTATGTACATGTAATAATTCCCTGCAAAGAATATAAATATAATGTACTACAAACATATACTAGTAAAAAAAGTAAAAAAAAGAATGCTTCTGAATATGTGTAATTTAGGTTATTGTTACATTCATTTAGAAAATTGTAAACCAATTCTTTGCAATGAAATATAACACTAATAATATAATTTAACATAGATTTGCAGACATACAAATTTTACTGGGAAAATTATAGGAAATTTTAATTTTTCTCTTTTCATTTATATTATTTTATATTTATATTATATTATCATTGGATAATATAAATGCAGGACGTAATCTTAAATGGTGTGAGTCTCAAGTTAAACTGAATTTCTTCTCTGCAAGTTGTACATATTTGTGCAATGAATACAATGATAGAATGCATTGTAGAAGTGAAAAGTTTAGAGCTCACTTGCAATGTATGCATTTATGAGATTCATTTGTGTGGTTAACCTACTCTTAGGTTTCATTTTATATGCTGTTCTTAATTTGTTTTTTTCTATTTTCATAACTACACATAATTAATACTTTCTGTTTCATAATTTCTAATCTCCTATTTTGCTTTAGCCTTTTAAAAACAAAGCAGGGTAATAGAGAAATAAACATAATCTGGAAAGAGTTTAATTGGATGTGTTTTCCAATTGCTGCTGTAACAGATACCATCACAAGTTTGTACAATGGCTTATACAATAAGAAGTTCTCTGTAGGTCAGAAGTCCAACACACTTCTTACTAGAGTAAATAACCAGAGGGCTATCTTCTTGTCTGTAGGTTCTAGGGGAGAATATATATTCTTATTTTGCACAGGCTGTTTGCATTCTTTGACTTATGATCCCCTTTCTACTTTCAAAAGCAGCATTGCAGTATATAGCTGATGGCACTTCTATAGGCATATTTGCCTCTTACTATACTCTAGAAAGTTTCTGCACATTGAAGGACCCTTGTGTTTATTATCTAGATAATCCATGATAATCTTTCATCTTTTACCTTTAATTGCATTTATAAAATTCTTCATGACATATGAAGTAACAGATTCACCAGCTTCTGGGATTAGAATGTGGATATATATCTTTGAGGGGTCATTATCATACCTACCACATTAAGCCTGACTAGTTACTTAAAACAGGAAAAGAAATAAAATCTTTTAACAAATTTAAATTTTCATTCAAAGTGATAGTTAAATACTTCAGTCTTATAAGACATTTCCTATGGATCAAGAATGCAGTGCTAGGTTAGAGTAAGACATGTGCTCTTATAAATATTTCATATTAGAATAAGGAGGGGGTAGGATAGAGTTAAATGGATAAAATTTTCTTCTTTAGAATTTAAAAATGTCTTTTTGATTTTGAAGTTTACTGATTAACCTAAATGGCCAAATATCTAGGCATTTCACATTAGTGAAATAGTTTGGCAAAGTACAATGTTGATAAAGCCTCATGGAATACTCTAGAGTTGGAAAGAGAAATGGGTTCATCGGTATTAAAGAGAAACCTGTGCCAAGTAAACCTTGTTCAAGTAAAACATTGAACTTCACACTAGAGAATAAATCTGTTTATTCGGCTATCCTGTTTTCCAGCCTCCATTGTTTTCTAATATAGATCTAGAGAAAGGGTCTACAATAAAATTTTAAAAATCTGTTTCAGCAAATCTCTGCAGAATTTAGGTAGCACAAGTAAGGTAATACACATGTTCTACAACTGTAGTCACTGTTAGAATACAGAATGTGCGGAGCACACAGAACAACAAACAAGTCTACAGAGGGCATAAAGCATAAAGCAAAAAGGCCATCACTCATTTGTGTATTCATAATGGCAGGAAAAGGTCATCAATTATAACAGCCAGAGAAAGAAAACAGGAAAATATACCCAAGAAGATTATGCTCTAGTGAACTATAAGCCAGAGTGCATCTAAAACACGTTTGATGCCATATGTTAATCAAACAATGCACATGTTCAAATTCATGTTAGATACACCTCAGGGACTCACTGAATTGGAGCAAGTCAAAAGGAGCAGAAGTTCTAGCAACACTATAAGCTACTAGGAAAAGGCCAGAGAAATACTGCTGTTATTAATAGTTTGCCCTAATTACAATGCAAGGACAGGCACATATGAGTTGTAATAAGTTTATTATTTTTACATGGAGGCAAGCAAAAATGTAGTTAGTAATTCTGAATATGATACCAATTTGCTGTGCCATCTTCGACACACCATTTACTCTCATTAAGCCCATTTACTCATTTGTAACATGAGGGATTTTGGCTAGACAGCTTCTGGGCGTTCTCAGCTGTAAACTATGATATATAAGATAAGTGGTTAACACACTGAATAAAACAAACTAATTGTTAACAGGTACTGCCATATATTAGCTCTCCAAAACAGGCTAGAATGACATAACAGAGTATACATATGCACATAGCTCTATAGGGGGAATTAGATGGGGGAAGACATTTGGAGACCTCTCAAAACCAAGATGTCAAAAAAACCCACAAGAGACATATAATGGAATATTTTAGTGGAAATTTAAATATTGTACTAAGCAATATCATTATGGATTGATATACAAATAAAAAGATCATAGAAGTCATGTACAAAAAAATTACACACATAAATTCAGAAAAAAGAAAACTCTAAAAATTGGATTTCTAGAAAGATAGAGTGCTTTATATGATTCTAACTTTGAGTTATGAAAAATTAAATAAATTATAACAGTTTAATAATTCGCTAATATAAGCTATTAACATTACCAATATTATTTTTGAGCATTCAAGATATTTTATAATACAAAATGTGTTGTTAGGCATATATACTAAAGAATGATTGGCAAACTACAACCTTTGAGGGAGGTACATCCTACTATCCTGTTTCCATGTGGCATTTGAGCTAAGAACTTACATTTGAAAAGAATTATAGAAAAAATAAAGCAATACAGAAATGAAAAGATACACATGAAAAAGAAATTATGTGGCTCATAAAACTCAGATATTTAATCTTGGGACCTTTATGGAAAAGCTTGTCATATATATAATTGGTACCAGGGATCAAAATCATGACTTTGCACTTGCCAGGGAGGTGCTTGTGCCATGACCTAAACCCCTAGACCTTGCCATGATTAATTATCTAAAAAGTCAGTTGTAGTTACCTCTGGGTCAATTGATTATAGGAAATTTTAATTTTTCTCTTTCTATTTTTGTTTCTTTACCAAGTTTTCCATATCCTTTTACAATGAAGGAAATTAAAACAATTAGTGACTTTTAAAAGATGGCTTTGCCTGCCCTCTCAGTAGGGACCCAAAGCCTGAGCTGGTAGGAGAACCAGCAGCTCCAGAGCTCTGACCATGGAATGATTCAGGGGGCAGCACACAAAGGCAATATGCCCGCCCTCTCGGTAAGTGCCCTAGGCATGAGGCAGGAGAAGAATCACTCAGAGGCTCCCATGAGCCTACAGGCAAGTGGGCTGAGAATCAAACATCCCCTCCCCCATTAGCAAGTGGGAGCCAGAGATCTAGACATCTCTTGAGAGGTTGACCATATGCAATGTAACAAATAGGGGGGATTTCCTTCTACCATCACTTTAAAGGCAAATATGGTTAACGCTGTTTTGCTTTGTTCTGATTAATGGTATTGTTCTATTCAATATTCCAGTTTGATAAGTTCTAGAATGTCCTGTATTTCTTTGGTTTGGCTATACCTGATTGAAAGAACAACTGTTGTGAAGATAACGGGATATACTATGGTACCTATTACTGTTCTGCCGGTAACCTGTTGAGGGTTTCTGTACCAATTGCACTGCACTGTCTCAGTTGGCTTTGCTCCATCTTGTTCTGTTGTATTTCACTACCTTCAAAATAATAAAAAATTAAAATAAATAAATAAATAAACAATAAGAGGAAAAGAAAGTGCTCTAAAGGATATAACTGCATGCATGTTTAAGTGTGTAGGATTGATAACCATGTTGCTAATTTTTTGTTGGATCATTGAACAGAACTGTTTGCAGTCTCACTGTTTGAATGTGCACTTCGTATGCTTTAATTTTGTAATTGGAACAACTATATCTAAGAGGATAATATGTAATTTATCAACTAGTGATTTCTTACTGTTTATTTTTTTGAAATTCTGTATTGTTTCTTCCCTTTTTTCTGTTTTGCTTTTTTTCTCTTTAAATAAAATTTAAAAAATATATCAAAACGAAAAAAAAAAGAAGGCTTCAAGTTTGTGTGCCTGATTTACTTCATTTAACATTATGGCTTCAAGATGTAAAAACAAATTTCAAAATACCTGTAAAGAATAAACAGTAAGAAATATCGACATGAATCTTTGGCACATGGCAATACAGTAACCAAAAGATGGAGCAAGGAGAGCAGGAAAGGTGATGAATAACTGAGGTGGGTTTATGAAGTGCTGTGTACATGCAGCAGCTCTAGGAGGTATGTGATCATCATGTATCATAAACATATATATGACTGAAATGGTCCAAGAGGTACAGGGAGAGGGATTAAAGGTAAAGGAGGGGAGGGTTCAAAAGAAACATACATGTCCCAAATCCCCATGAGGAATGTAACCTTAATGTGCTACAAATGTGTAACAATAAAAAGTAGAAAAATTAGAAAACAGGGCCTGAAATGTTTCCCTGCTTATAAGACTAAATATTTGCTGTTATCTGACTCAAAGCATCAATTGCATAGAAAGATTTTTTTATTTATTTAAAGAGAAACAAAAGCATGTAAACGGTAGAGGTAATACAGAATTCCAAAAAAAAGATCAAAAATAAGAAATCACTAGTTAATAAATTACATAATGTCCTCTTAGAAATAGTTGCTCAAGTTACAAAATTAAAGCATACAAAGTAGATAGTCAAACAGTGAGAGTGTAGACAGCTACGCATGCATGAATCTCTGTATGTATTTCTATACTTTCTGTATTAGAGGGAAAAACAAAACTTGGCAAGACAAAACAAAACAAATTCCTATAAAAACATGAAACTAAAAAGTTATATAAAACCACAGTACAAGGTGATCTACAATGATTACTGTGTTGTTTCTTATTATCCTCAATAGAATTGTCTATATCATCAGGCATAACTGAATACAGCAGTATAATTGAGTATCACAGTAAATAACAATATTAGTAAAAATAAAACATTGTATACAGTATAAAACTTCAAAGGTAGGTAATAATCAAACCAGAGTGGATATTCTAGTGGATCTTGTCATCTTCAGTGCAGTTGCCTATACTCTCAGACTTGATACTATCAATCATAACAGCTTTGAATAAAATCTGTCAATACAAAACAGCAATCCAACAAACCAGATTTGATTACAATCAGTCATGGTAAAACAGTGTAGGTTTTACAGAGCTTTAGATTAAGTTAATAGGAAATTAAGGATGATTACAGTTCTATATCCTGTTATTTTTGGGATTACTGTCTGTGCCCTCAAATCTAGTATAGGTAGAATGACTGGAACAGAATATACATCTAAACAGAGTAGTGTGAATAATGTGGGCTTTAAATCCTGGTGCACTATTAACAATATAGCATATCAAGGCCATCTATATATATAGCATATCAAGGCCTTCTCTGCCTCATTTCTGCTATGCTATTTTTCTGCCTTTGTTTGTCCAGTTTTCTCTTTCATTCTACTTCCTGCCCCACTCATTGAGGCCTTTCTGCCACTGTTCCTAAAATCCTGGTAATTATTTTCTCTATCTCTAGAATGTCCTTCAGTATTTTCTGTAGTGTTGGATTGGTGATCACAAACTCCCCCAGTTCCTCTTTTTCATGGAAGCATCTTGTTTCTCCATCGACTTCTAGTGGCAGTTTTGCAGAGTACATCAATCTGGGCTGGAGGTTATTTTCTTTCAGGACTTGAAATACTTTGTTCCAAGTTCCTCTTGATCTGATGATCTGTGTTGAGAAGTCAGCCATGATCCTGATAGGCTTACCTTTATATGTAATCTGTTTCTTTTCTCTGACAGCTTTTAATGTTCTGTTTTTATATTGAATTTATGGCATCTTGATTATTATATGTCTGGGTATAGATCTGTTTTGGTTGTAGGTGGTTGGAGTTCTGTATGTATCACACAGCCGAATGTCATCTTCTTTTCCCATGTTTGGGAAGTTTTCTTTAATTATTTCCAAGAATAGACTTTGTAATTCACCTGTTTGTATTCCTGCTTCTTCATTCACATTTCTTATTCTTAAATTGTAGATTCTCTTGTCATCTTTTAGACTTTGTATTGTTACTGCCTATTTCCTTGTTGTTTTTAAGAGATCTTTCCTTTCACGATCACACATTGCAAACTTGTCTTCAAGTTTTGATAGTCTATCCTTGTTTCTTTTAAGGAGTTTTGCCAGCTTTCAATGTAGTTTTTAATTTCCTGGTAGTCTCTTTGAATCTGCTTCATGTATTCTATATTTTCTTTATATTCTTTATTGAATGTTTCTCTCCTTTTCTTGTATTCCTCCCTTCTTCTGTCTGTATCATCCTGAGAGATGCTTCCTGAGAGCATTTCTTTTATTACTCTACTCATATCCTGCTTTGCCTGATTTAATATTTCAGTTTTGAGCTTGCCTACAAGGTCCCAAAGATATCTCTTAATGTCCATTGAAGCTATGTCTGATGTTATGTGTTTGCCACCCTCAACCTCCCTTGTTTTTCCTTTTCCTGGATCAGTGCTCTCAGGGTTCTGGGCTGGGGGCCTCCTCCTGCCTCTCTCTCCTGTCATGGCCCTGGCTTTCTCCACACAGGTTACAGTGTAGGTCCCAGCCCCCTTCCCTGTTGGCCACATTTCCTCTGAAGCACATTGGGGAGGGAACTCTGCCCTCTCCTGGCTGCTCTTGTCACTGAGGTGTAAGCAGCGGTTGCATATACCTGCCCCTCAGCACTGGGCCAACCAAACTTCAGGGGCCTTCACCCAGTTAGTGCTTGCTAGGCACAGGGAATCAATTTGGGATGGCTCATTGGGTCCCAGCCAGGGGTACGGCCCAGTCCAAGCAAATTCCACAAATCTGCTCTGGGGAGGAAGCAACCAACTGAAGTCACTGTGGCTCCCAGTTAGGCTCCTCCTGCCTGATTCCAACATGTCACCCATTTGATTGCACCCTTCCCATGTTGGGGGGGTCTCATTCCCAGCACTGACCATGGATTAATGGAGGTCTCTTTGCTGGCTCTGCTCTCCACTGGGCTCACCAAACCCCGACTTCAGCGCTGCTGTGCTTCCTGTGAGTGGCAGCAGGAATGAGTTTGGGCTGCTCTGCCGGCTGGCACTGATTCAGGCCTTTGCACACTTGGTGGGTCACCACCAATGAAAAGGATGTGTCCCATAATTTTTAGCTGTTTCAGTTGTAGTCCAGAAGTATTTGATGGGCTTTTTTATGTTTTAATATCTTCCTGTGTCAAGAAAATCCATCTCCCTCTGTCTGGGTCTCTCCAGGGTGTTTTATTCTGGCATATGAGTTGTTTCTCCAGGGAGGCTTTGTATTTTGTTGCTCACTGATTGGCCATCTTGTCTTCTCAAAGTTTTTCTTTAATAGGTATTACAAAGACAAACTTCAGTTCCAAAATTCATTTTGATAACCTGAAATTCGGAATTAGCTATTTCCAGGTAAATGAAGTGTTAACGTTTCTGATAAGAGTGACACTATAAAAGTTCTATCTCATTTGAATCCAGTCAAGTTTCTTTTGGGGGACTAAAGATAGGCTCCCTAACTTCTTCAGACTACTTTCCATTTCCTGATTCTCTCAATGTTTTATTTTTTCATCATCAGAATCTTCTCTCATTTTTTGTTATTGACTCATGAAAAAGTATCATTAGAACTTTTCATTATTAATTGATTTAAATGTTTTCATTTGCCTCAGTATGCAAAGGAACTATAAAAAAACATTGATCATTCATCTGATAGTTTAGATTCTAAAAGCATTTTTATTATCTTCCCATATCTTTCAAATACACTGAAACTTAGAGCAGTGTTCTGTATGAAGCAATTATCTTCAGTGTATCACGTGCACATTTTTACTAAAAATGGTTTACATAAATGTTCACTGTCCTTTCCCAGAAAGTTCCAAGGGTGTATGCATTTCCTGTAAACCAGTAGTTGAAATATGAAAGCACTGAGAAATTCTTTGCCAGTAAAAGCCCTGAAAAGTATTATGGGGAAAAGTGTGGCCTGTAACTGAAGAAAGTAGAGTGAAGTGCAAGTATTGTTTTAAAACTATGCTTTCAATGTGAGTATCTCAAGAAGGATAGCTTATAACATAATGAATTTTAAATATTCCAAAAATCACAAAGATAAGTATATTGAGATACACATAATACTAGCACATAGCACTTTTCTGGAAAGTGGATGTTATTGTAGGTTGTAATTTTATAGATTCTGGTTCTGAGGTTTGGAGTATATTCATTTAGGAAATGGAATGAGTGAATAAAGAGAACTGTGAAATGCTAAATGACTTTCTCTTTCATTGATCACTTGAGTTACTTCCCAATATAATCTCTTCATGTGTTACTGAAGGAATAGGTGCCACAGAATTTATTTTTTACCCAGTAAATAAAACATGTCACTGTATGCATATTGAAGCATAGTTAAATACTCAAAGTTCTCTTCACAGAACCAAAGCTGTGAGTATATTTTACACTGAGTTCAAATGCTCTATTTTTCTACTTTTGATTAGCAAGTTTAAAACTCATATCTACCCAACTCAATCTTTATCAGATTTGAATCAGATATCCTACTGCTTTGATTCGTCATGCCAAGTTCTCACAAAATTTCTTGCGTAGAAAGTCAGATTATAATTTACTGCAGATTTATTATTGTATATTATGTATAATAAAGATTTTCTAGTGTTAAAACATGCTAACAGTTAAGGTACTGCTTTTCCTTTCCTTCCCTTCTTCTTTCCTTCCATTTCCTTTTTATTTCCTTTCTCTCTTCTCCTTCTCTATTTTTCTTTGCTAACAAAAGTACCTAATTTTTAAATAAGCAAGATAAAATTTCAAATTCAAAGTTAAATATGTGGTGAACATTAACTCCTATGTGTATAAAATGCTGTTATAGATATGGCTACATTTGAATAAGATAGGTTTGTCTTAGAAATTACTGGTGTATTAATTGAGACTTTAAAAAATGTCTGAATACCCTTCTGGATATTTTCCCCTAAGAATTGAAAACATCATACCACAGTGATATATGTGCACCTATGTTTATAGCAGCACAATTTGTAGTAGCCAGTACTTGGAAATAACTCAAATGCCCATCAGTTGAGGAATGGATATAAAGATATGGTATTTCTATACAATAAAATACTACTCAGCTATAAAGAAGGTTAAACTTGAGGCATTTATAGGTAAATGTACGCAAATAGGGGCCATACTCCTAAGGGAAATAAATCAGACTCACCTTATTTTATTGCTAGTGTAAGAAATTGAAAGTAAATGAGATCTGAATGATACAGTAGATATAGTGACAAGAAAAGAAACTGCTCAAAGGGAAATCTTTTTTTTTAGTTTTAAAGAAAATAAAACCAAGAAAAATAAACAAGAAAAAAGCCAATCAAAGCAAACCAGTGTAAGTGGCACAACACTTCAAAACAATAGGAAATCAACAATAATGCCTCTTGTTGTTTTCAAAATAGCTGTAGATACCTTCAGACATAGTAAAAATCAAACAAAACACAACAAAATAGAACCAATAAAAATAAAACAATGAGTGCAATAAAGGACTTCAAAACAATACTACATTAAATCCAATATTGCTAGCATAATATAACTTGTTAGCTTTGAAATAGCTGCCCATAACATTGGATATAATAAAAACAAACAGAAAAAAACAGAGTAAAACCCAAACCAGCAAAACAATGAGAATGATACAGGACTTCTAAACAAGATAATAAGGAATTAACAATGGCTACCACCTTCAGAAGGAGATCCCCACAGATTCCACATTGCGTATTGCTATGCCCTGAATAGACGATCAGACCACCGGTTTTAGACCTGAAAAGTCCGTGAAACACTGAACACTACAAGCATTAAATTGTGCTTTACCTCAATAGCTATCATTGTAACCTGTGTTTCTCCAGATCAGCCTGTCACTTACCACAAGGAAGGGTTTGGCTCTTCTTGTTTCGCTGCTCACCAGCCAGAAGGAGCTGGCATCCGGTTCTCCCCCCAACAGCCTGAGTATGGTACTGATTCGCAGGGAGGGCTTGCTTGTTGGTGACTTCTTGTTCTCTTCCCCCACAACCCATGAATGGCATTAACTCACCAGCCTTTTCCTGGAAACTTTACTGTTTAATCAATTTTGCATGGGTGTATCTAGTAACCTGAGCAACTATTTTGAGGATAACAATATGCAATATAACAACCATTGTTAAATTCCTATTGTCTTGTTTTGAAATCCTGTATCACTACTTTTTGTTATTGCTTGATTTTTAGGTTATTTGCTTTTTTACTTTTCTGTGCTTTTTTCTCTTTAAAATAAAAATGTGTGAATATCACATTAAATACACATTCCAGCTTTACAGTAACAGAAAGATAAGTATAGTTTACTACATGATTAAACATTTATAGACACAGATTTTTGCACATGTCAAAGGAGAGATACAGACTATTTAGATGTGAGAGCAGGAGAATTTATGTAAAAATAAGAAATAGTTCAATCATGTCATTTGCTCAGTATTAAAATTTATAAATTCTATACTGAAAATTGAATGTGAGATCACTGACCAGTAGTCATTACTTTTGGCAGGATTTGTAGATTATTTTCTTGTATTTTTCCATCCTATTTGTCTAAAGAGAATGAAAAAAATAAAAATAAAAAAAATTCCATTAAAATAAATATCTCCACTTAATGGGTTGTGTCTGAATGACTCCCCTTGCCAAAGCCTCATGCTATCATGGAGGCATGCTTCTAGAATTTGTGATTGATTCATGGTCCAGTGATGAGATTTTGGGTGTGAGTGCTACACCCATCCTAGGGCTAGTGCCCTACAGACAATATAAGGGCCAGAAAGAGTTTTTCTCCACTCTCCTCCCCTGTTTTCTCTTGTTTCTTTTGCTGTCTTCTGCTGCCATGAATGATTGCTTTGCTGCCACACCACCCTGCCTTGGAGCCAGCTGATTACTGATTGAAATCTCCACAAACTGTGAGCTAAATAAATCTTTCTATCCTTAATTTTGGATGTTGGGTATTTTGTCCTAGCAATGATAGAATAGTTACCAATGCATGCATTAATAATACAATTGGATAACAATGTCATAAATGTACAGGAATGTGAGTAAATATTAAATATGTCAAGATTACCAAATACTTCTCTGAGAGTCAATATATAATTATATGACATATGACAACAAGGAAAACAGTCTACATGGAGCTATAAATATTTCTTTTGAATCAGAAAATAAGACTGCTAAGCCTGGGAAGCCTACCTCATACTTTTTCCATTGAGAATTATGGCCCACTAAAGTTTCTGATTATTTGTTTTTTTGTAGGCAGGCTGAAAGTTACACCATGTGGCTTCTATTTCGTCTATAACTAGAATAACACATCTTTGGCATCTTTAGCTCTTGTTCAAGTCTTTTATGTAATTTGAAGGTTAATATTCCCAGCAAGTCTCTCCTTAGGAGTAACTTAAAGGCTTAGGGAGCCCACTAAGGTACTAACCCCTTCCAGCAGTTATGTAGTAAGTGGCTTCAAAACATTACTGCACCTTAACCACTTTCTTTACTTCCCAGGGAAAGACTTAGACACAAGAGAGCATATGGTCAAATATATTTGATTTTATTCATCATGTTTATAGAGTTTATTACCCTTTAGGCACACATAAATACTGTACAAAAATCTGGTTTGGATAAAGTCAGCTTTGATCAAGAAAATGTTTTCTGATAAGGTTCAAAAACTGCTTATACTTTTTTTGTTGTTAAAATCTGGCTCCACCACTGTGTGGTAACCTCTACTATTAAATTGTGAGCTAAGAAATTACAGTAGGAAAAATACATAAAGAGCTTGCTTGCTTTTCAACAATTGATTTTATTGTCTAGGCTAAGTCTCTGATTTGAATCAAATGAATATCTCCAAATTCTACCAATGTGCGGCTTCACATGGCACTTGTAGGTTTCTTATTAAGCTAGAAATGTTCATCTGTATTAAAAGATGTGGTACCACTGCAAACTGTCACAAAGTAGTCAGACTCTAAGCATTTAGTTTTCATAGAAGAATTAATTACTTTCATTTTACACCGCTATTCTAATAAATGTTCCTTTTCAAAATATCCTCCCACTCTTTTGGGTCAGTAACTTAATAACAATGTCTTTTTGAGGACAATATGATATAAGTTTTCAATTCCTCATTTAATGGCACCTTTACAATTTTCCTTCATCCTTAACATTTCCATTTTCACTCCTGATAGTTTTTTCTTATAACATGTACTTAATATGGTCTTGGCTGTTTTGTTGCATTTTGTTAGCAGCCAGTAAAATGAGAGAACTGGGGCAGTTATGCATGACATTCGTTGTTTTATTTTTAATGACAACAAATGTTTTTATGGTGAATTGTATTAGTAGTCTGAAACTCTGTTTATCAATAAAAATTGCTGTTTTTTATTGTTATGAATGTGTCTATGTGGAATTTCTGTGCATTTTGATTTTTTAGTCAGATGACTAATATATCTTCAAAGGGGTTATACTAAACAAACTTCTAACAGTGAGAAGTTTCACTGAGGGTGTAACTCAAACACTCCAATTAAAAGTGTTGTTTTTCTTCTTTTTCTTTTACTTGAGGGAAAAAATCTGTCTGGGTCTTTCATTTTTTAGTGCTGGGAACTGAATGTAAGTCTGGTGTACACTTGGGTAAACACACTGCGTCTATAGTAGAACCCCAGCACTGGTCTGTCTAGGTTTTGCCACCTATCATATATTTTAATGAAAGGTGTAGACTTATGTGGTGAATGGAGGAAACTAGGGCATGGAAGACTTTGGTTCTGGTCTAGGCTTTATTATTTTATTAGCCCTAGGTCACTTTACACTTACATTGCACAAATCATAGACTCTAAATTATATATCAAGAAAACAAAACAACTAACATTAGATAATCTTACCTCATATGTTTTCTGAGTGTTGGATAATATACAATGAAGGATGTGGAAGATTTTTCAAAATCATAAAACACCAGACACTGATTAGTCAGATTTATTAAAAAGCATCCCCCTCTTCTTCTTTTTCTTTCTTTCTTTCTTTCTTTCTTTCTTTCTTTCTTTCTTTCTTTCTTTCTTTCTCTTTCTTTATTTCTTCTTTCTTTCTTTTCCTTATCCTTCCTTCCTTCTCTCCTTCCCCAATTCTTCCTTTGCTTTCTCTTTTCCTTCTTCACTCCCCCTAAAATGAAAAAAATGACAAATTGATAAGGTGATGTAGATAATAATTAACTTGACTGGATCTCTCTTTAATGTATACACATGTAGTAGATATCAAAACTTTACACTATATACCATAAATACAATTATTATGTGTAAATTTAAATAAAGTGAATCATAGTATATTTTATTACAATTAAGGTTCATGAGCTTAAATCCCACATTTCAAAATTTGATGAGAAATAAATTTAGTCAAATTATCTTCTAATATTTAATTTGTGGCCTTATGTACATATAATCTTCTCATAGTAACTCATTGCACTGGCTGTTAGTATTTAGTCAAACTAGTGTGTTACATTTTACACAATCTATTTGCATAATGTGGTTAGCTGAAATCAGGGTCAGTGAAGCCAATAATATAGTGCTGGTACACATGAGAAACTTTCTACCATGTGTCTTAATGAACAAGATTTGATTAAATTTTCTTAAAAAACTGAAAACACTGTAACACACAGTTTCATTAGACAGCAGACTCGGGAGTCTAAAATGAAGAATTTTAGGTAGAAAGTATAAAAAGTTTATAGTGAAACCTGTTAATTAGAATGATGTTTCAAGACAGTTGATGTATTCAGATTTTACCAGGGGATGTATTTCATGCAAGACTAATACTTTATAGGATTATTTTATAATATTCACCCAACGAGTCAAATGAAAAAGTGTAGGAGACCTGTACATGCACTAGAGACCCAAACAATCCAGCTAAGGACCTGGATCCCACAGCAGTGTCCTGTTCAAGCTCAGCTGAAGACCTAGAGCCCATGGCAATGTCCTCCACAAGTCCAACTGGAGACTTAGAGCCATGGCAATGTTGCATGCAAGTCTGTAACAAGGGTCTGCACTGGGAAGGCAGTGGTAGAAGCTAGAAATTCTGCACCAGCAGGATGCAGGATCTGATAGCAGGTCAGGGGATCTGAACTGGAGTCAGAAATTGATGTTCTGAGGACCAGAGATCCCCACAAAAGAACCACAACCATTGTCAGCGACATCGAGGACCTGAGTTACTCCTTTGATGAGAACAGCTGGATTCATCTCAGGAAAGCCAAGGGCCTGGGATTTAGCTCAGCAACATAGCCCCTGCCTGCCAAGTGCAAGGTCCCAGTAGCAAAAAACAAAACCAAACAAAGAAACAAGCAAACACAGTGTCACAAGCTTGTCCAGCAGAATCAACAGTACACCATCTTCCTCAACAGTTTTCTTTTTCTATTTACACTACTGGCAACAATTCTCAGTTGGCCTATCCACAACAGCACCAGCTGGGTGTTACAAATTGACTGTTAGTTAACCCACCAAAGCTCATCATCAAAATCATCTGAATTTTTTTTAAAAATTAGATTCTCAAGCTTTGTCCACAGTGATTGTGATTGAGTAGGAAAAACACCCAAACTTTTGTGGGGCCTGTACACTTGTTCTTTTAAAAACATACCAGGAAAAAGAAATCTGCTCAGGAAATTCTGGAATCAAACAAAAATGGGATGAAGCAGTGTAAGTTACTCTGAGATGCATAATCACAGTTGTATGTCCTTAGTACCATACTATTTAGAGAAAATTGAGTTCTAAATTTATGCTTCTATAACATAACAATATCTTCTTTTATGGTCTATATTTTCAACTCATTGTGAAATACTAAATGTTGTTTATGACACTGTTTCTCCATCTTTAGTATCCTTTAGAATTGCTTAGGGCATTTGTTGAAAATTCATATGATATGGTTCCATTTCCAGAGATCTAGGTTTAGATAGTTGTGGGAGACCCAGGACTCTGTATTTTTTAACAAGTAACACTTCTTATTGTGATATAGATGACCTATGAGTGAGTTTAGGCAGTAGTCCTTCTATATTAACATAAACATATTGCCTTTACTATATACAATCATATTTTCAAATTGATATTTTTGTTGAATACGTACCTTCTGTCTATAAGATAATTACTTCTTTCTAATTCATTACATTTGATTCAAAACTTTTTATCAATATATGTTTGCAGGTTGGGATTTAGCTCAGTGGCATAAGCACCATCCTGGCAAACACAGTGTCATGAGTTTTTCCATAGTAACACTATATATATATAGTCTGGATCATGTTGAGAATGTTGAGATGCTATACTCTCATTTCCTTTTCTTTTTTCCTGAATGTCTCTTTCACAAATCCGAAAAGTCTGCCTCTCTGTTTACTAACATCTCTTCATTTTACTCTTTACTTATATTTTGAGTTTCTCATCTAAAAGAAATCATGAAATATTTAAATTCTGGTGTCTAACATTTCACTTAACATTGTGATCTCAGGATCAATCCATTTTCATCTAAATGACTTGGATTCATTCTGCTTTATGGCTGAGTAAAATTCTGTTATATTTATATTCTATATTTTCCTTATCCATTCATCCATTGGTGGACTTCTAGGCTGATTCAATACTTTAGCTACTGTGTATTGCATGGGTTTAAATACAGGTATACATGTATCGCTATAATATGATGCTTATTTTTAAGGGATATTATACTTTACATAGAAAAGCTAAAAAAAAAACTTCACCAAAGACACCTAGAGCTAATAAACAAGTTCATCAAAGTGACAGGTTACAAAATCAACACCAAAAAGTCAACAGCATTCCTGTACACCATTGATGAAGCCACCAAGAAAGAAATCAGTTAAATAGTCCCATTCATGATTCTTCAAAAAATATTCAATATCTAGAAGTCAACAGAACCAAGGTGAAAGACCTCTCTAACAAGAATTATGACAGAGACTGAAAAGGATATAGAGAATAAAAAGATATTCCCTATATCTTCTTCATGGATAGATAGAATCAACATTGTAAAAAAGCTCATATTATATATATATATATATATATATATATACACACACACATATTCAGTGCTCATATTAGACATATGTTCAAATGTAATTCAAATCAAAATGCCAACATAATTGAAAGAACTAGAAAAAACGATCATAAATGTGTATGAAACTAGAAGAGATAATGAGTCACCAAAACAATCCTGAGCAAATAAACCAAAGCAGAAAGCACTACAATCCTGAACTTTATAAAATATACCACAATGCTATAGTAAATAAAAACTGTATGGAACTATCACAAAAATAGAGATGTAGACCAGTGAAATAGAATAGAAGAGAGAGGGAAAACAACTTTTAACTTTAGCCATCCAATCTTTGGGGGTCTGATTTTTTTCATCAGTGTAATAGAGTTGGGATAATATTCTTGAGAAATTTTGTTAATTTATTCAATTGAGTAGACCTTGTGCCACAACAAACATGCATCTAAATTTTTCTAAAGTTGTCCAATCACTTATTGAAGATTTATTTTAATGTCATTTATGTGTTTTCTAGAAATGAAATAATTTTCCCATTGCTTATTATTAATATATATTTGATATCTGATATTTAGTGTAGATACTTTCAGATTATTTTATCACTTTCTAGTGTGCTACACTTACTCTGGCTTTCAACAGAATTATTTATGTACCAAAATATACTACAATGCTAAGTATGATTTCACAGAGATGTTAGAGAGATGAAAAAGGATTTCTTTAATAACTCCAGGTGAGATAGCATGAAAGTGTGGTGAATAAATTAATAAAATGTACTTAATTGATACCCATTGTGTTCCATTCTACTTTATATTATTAGAAGAGCAAAACATAAGTGGAGATGGTTTTTGAGGACTCACAAAATTTGAGCATGTTCAAGGCAAATATGGTGAAGTTGGATAGAATGGTAAAGGAATATGACGCAGAACAAATAAGTGATAAACTATGATACAGATAAAAGTGAAAATACCACAACACTAATGAAGCTTATGCTTCAGAGGACCCTTAAGAGAGAGGATTTCTTACAAGGAATCCTGGAATGTGTTAATTTACTCTGGCTTTCCTGACAGTGTACTATAGTCTGGTTCATATCAAGATTTGAGCATGGTAGATTTCTTCTGAAGCCTCTCTTTCTAATATATGACCATCTTTTCCTTTTATCTTCACACTGTCTTCCCTTTGTATACATACCTATGTCCTAATTTCTTCGTACAGTACACAATTTATTGTGTTAGGACCCACCATACTTACCTCATTTTAACTTAGCTCTTTTAAAGTTCCTGTCTCCATATAAGGTCATTTTGTTTGGTATTGGGCTTTAGTAATTCATCATAATAATTTTATAGGAAGGCATATCTCAAAACATAACAGAGTTTAACTATGTATTTGTATAGTGTATTAGTCATTTTCTGTTCATTGGGACAAAATACTCAACACTTGCACATAAAAAGGAAATTATTTTTAAGTTTCAGAGGGTTCAGTTCATGGTTATGGACTTTAAAGCAGAAAGAACGTGATGAAAGAACATTACAGAGAAAAACTGTTTAATGCATGGCAGCCAAGAAGCAGAGAGAAAAAGAGAGGAGTTGGGGAAAGGAATGCATCTTTCTAGGCCATACCTCTAGTGACTCACCTTCAGCCAAGCTCTGATTCCTAACACCATGTTCAGGTAGTGAGATCTTCAATGGATGAATCCATTGATCGATAGAGTCCTCCCATGAGCCAATCATCTTTCAAAAGCTTCATTTCTGGACACAGACCAGTGTGGCACATTTTAGATTCAAATCATAACACATGATCATATATTTTTGAAAGATTTGTGAATTAAGGTATTTCTAACCTTGTGTTTTTCATGTATGTTTTTCTCCCCACATCTTTGCCTGGCAAACTGGAATGGCCAAGGGCATGTTAGGAATATGGGTGAGGGGAAGTGGATTTGGAGATGATTTAACTTATAATAGGAAATATTTATGTGACGTAAGTCACTTGCAGTTGCATGGGTTGCCTTAGAATAGGTTTTAGGCTTATTCTGATCATCTGTTTTGCCTGCAACATGTAGATAGATGAAAAGCTGTAGTCATGTTGTGATGTGAATACCTACAACTTCCTATACTAAAAATATGAAAGGAATTGAGAAGATCTGTAATGTATGAACTTAGGAGCCTTTATATGCATAAGTTTTCCAACCATTAAATATATAAAATTACAGACAAGGGAACAGGCTCTCATTAGTGTGAAATACTTTCTACTGTTAGGATCACAGTACATAATCTGATTATTAAAAGACCACATCTTTTGAAATCATACAAAATACAATGTATTTAGGTTTCTGTAATCATGAAACACAAATTAATAGCCACATTATAAACACTGAATATGTTTGCATGTGGTAACACGCTTTATGCTTATCAACAATAGCAGAAAAGATTTTGCTTTTTACCAAGTTTTAGAAGGAAAGACTAAATTACCATTCTGTTTCCTCAAAAGTTTACAAAATCATCATATGAAGATGTGATGAACATTAAGTATCCAAAAACTGAATGGATAAAGATCATGCAGCTAAATAACATTTTTTATTTTATGATGTTTATTTGTTAGCTTTTTGAAATATTGAATTTGTTGTGATTGAATTTTTAATCTAAACAAATATTCACTTTTAATCTAATTGTATTTTTTCTTAAACAGAACTCTCAAAATTGTGTAAATGTAATCTCTACAAAAATTAGGATTTGCCCTTATTTAGAGACTATTTTACAGTGAGGTAATAGCATTAATAAAAATTAGAAGAATCATAGAATCATCACCAGGCATTCATGAAAAGAAATTAGTTTTATTGTTTAACACTTTGGTCATGTTTGTAGAGATGGTGTGTTTGCATGCACTTTGAATTTTTTTTCTCAAAAAATACTAATTTTCTATAGCAGGGCAGAAATCAGTACAGTATTCAGAGTTATTAAGAATGAGTAAGCCTGTCCAAAACCAACAGAATTGTGGCAAATGATTTTGGGTACTCTATGGAAGGAATTGCTCAGTTATTTGCTATCAATGTTTATTTTATTCCTAGTTGCAAGGAAAGAATTAAGATTGTTCTAGGTTACCTTTTGCTTTCCTATTGACTGTGTTAGGTATGGACATGTTGCCTAATTCTAGTGACTCACCTTCAGCCAAGCTCTGACTCCTAACACCATGTTCAGGTAGTGAGATCTTCAATGGATGAATCCATTGATCGATAGAGTAAATAAAATGTAAGTAGAAATTTAATGGTCGTTTATGAGAAAGATTTTCCTCTCTGCAAACATATTGAGAAACAGTGTAAGAAAAAAAATTTTATGCTTCCCTGTTTTTTTTTGGATATTGGTGCAAGAATGCAGTACTTGGAGTGGTAGTAACAATCAACTGAACATTACATAATGGTCCAGTGAATAGAAGTGATAAACAACTCAGTAGTACTGTGATATTATTGACCCGCATAATCATTTCTTGGGTAGCCAGAGTTGTCTTCGACTGGTGAAATACAATGAAATGCCAGTATTGTGCTTGCGTTATGCTTGTGCTTGCTCCTGCTCCTTTTTTTTGTTCTTGTTTGTAGAGCTGAGAAAATTTTCATTGAAACAACTAATAAAATGTGGAGAAACAGAGAAAACTTGATAGTAGCTGCTCTTATGTAAGAAAATTCTTCAAATCACAGCTGCAAAGATGTACATTACATTCCCCAATACCTATTTTAATATTTAAAAGTTTTTAGTAATTTTCATGTAACATACCCAAGTAGAACTGCATCATATTAAATTATTTTAATGAAAGTTTTATTGAATTGTCATTCATATATCTTAAAATTTACCATTTAAAGTATGCAATGTTGGGGACTACAAATTATAAATTGAGACTGAGTTTCAGAGGCCTTAATGGCCTCTGATGTGCTGCTGCTCACATGGCAGGATGAGGTCTGCTGAGAACAGCACAGGGTGGGCAGGTGTAGCCAGGTTTTGAGACGGATCTTGACTTGTTTCTTTTGTGATGCTAAACTTTCTCCTCATTCCACATCTTGCTAGTTCAGGAAAAATATCTCCACATCCCTCCTCCAACTTCTCGCTGTGAAAAATATAAATGGGCTGACAGAAAACTTCTTCTGTCTTTGCCCAGCCTGAGAGTCTGATCTTCTAGCCTCCCTTCTATAAATCACTAAATTTGTCTCTGTCTTTTCTTCATTCGTCATCTTACCCCTCATACAGGCAGTTAGGAATTTGGCTAGGTCCCAGATAGTACAATTCAGTGGTTTTAACATATCAACAAAGTTGTACATGAGTCATTATTATCTAATTGCAGAGTATTTTCATTTCCCAAAGAATTTACGTATCTCTTAGCTGTAACTCCTCATCCTCTCATGCCCTGTTCTCTGGTAACCATTAACGAACTTTGCTTACTATGACTTTATCTATGTGAATATTTCATATTTACTTAGAATAAATAGATATTTCAAATCTTTTAGAGTCACATAGTATGTAGTCTTTTGTGTCTGTTTTATTACAAAAGATAAAATGTTTTCATGATTCATCCATGTTAATGTAAGAATCAGTATTTCAATATGTTTCAGTACTATTCAAATATACAGATATATTCTATTTTGTTTGTCCATTAATCTGTTGTTGGACACATGATTGCTTTTCTCCACTGTGGAAGTTGTGATGTCTTCATTTGATCATTTTGTAATATATTTAATCTTGTTTGAGAAAGAAACCTTCATATACTTGCATTCATTTGAGACACATGCTGTGAACATTTATTTGCATATTGTCTTAGTTATTTTTCTTGTTGGCAAGGTGAAATACTCAACACCCTAGGTTAAGGGGAAAAAGATTTAGTTTGGCTCATAGTATGTAGAGTTATTGGTCCATACTCTGCTGGCTCCAAGTTAGGGAAGCATGGCAGAGTGACACTCCAGAAGATAAATAGGCCATGGCATGGCAGGTAAAAGACAGCAGCACTAAGCAACAGCAGCCAGCCTGCCTTCCCTTTCTCGCTTCATATTCCATCTGGGCTATAAGCCTACTGATTGGTGTCACCCACACCCAGGGCAGGGCTTCCATTATTCACATTCAGAACTGTACTAAACTAAGTTAGTGGGCAAACTTAGTACTACATACATATAATCCTAGGATCATGTCTTAGATCCAGCAAGCTCGAAAAAGCACCACCTATGAGGCCTTTGTGGAACATCTCGATACTGGCTGTAATACATATTGGATAGCTTCCCTCCACCATGTCAAAGCTAATCACAGAATTGGGGACCTAGGACCCTTAAATAAGTTCTTCTGTATATAGATGCTTGAAAATTATTGAACTATATGACATGTTACTCTCCACTAGGCACAAAATACATACTTCTTTATTTCATGATAAATATCAGTATCTTTATTATCTTCTTCTAGATTAAATGCAACATTATTTAAATGTGCTATTATTACATGCTAGAAACTATGTTAAACCCCTAAGATTGTGTAAAAATAAAATTTAATGAGAATATTTAAATGAAGCAATTACTGTGGAACGTAAACACATACATAGACACACCACACAGGCATTTGCATAAGGCTCAAAATTGGCATTTTAAACCTGATTTGTCTGATTTGTGACTCCATAAGCAGAATGTCATTATAAGAAGCTAGATGTCAGTTTCCATTTGCTCATAACAATGATTTAATAATGAGAATAACTTTTTAAAATGTTAAATAATTATTGGATAATCCAAGAATAAGAGCACAACAGTAATTTGTGACATCTTCATGGGATGATTTTGTAATACATGTAATCTTGTTTGACAAAGAAACCTGCATATACATGCATACATTTGAGACACATGCTATATTTTGCATAATGATTAAGCACTTGTTGCAATAGAAATGTATATTAGTCTAGTTGTTATTGTAATATAATTAAAATGTTAGGAAAAATTTAGGATATGAGGACTGGTAATGAAAGAACCTAGAGATCAATACAGGTGAATTCAGTCACTAATTATCAAGGCCATCTGCCAAGATGATCCCCATCTCCTGGTACTCTTGCTTATGTATAGGACTTTCTGCAAAGAGTTGTCCTGTGTAACCAATGGTGAATAGCAGAGGAGATGATTAAATGCAAATATAACTTCTTTATTGAGTATGCTCTTACCTGATCTCTCTGTTCCTTGGATCACTCATTTTTGTGAAGCATTTCATGGGTAGGCCTGTGGTGCAGTCTATAATTTGATCAATTAAACCCTTTTGCCAAAATCTACATGAATTAGGTTAGAAGTGATTCCTTGAGTCCCCTGTGAATTCTTCAGACTACAGCCCTTGCTGATAGCTTGATTTCAACTTCACGGGAAATCTTGAGTCAAAACTACCGTACTAATCTGTTAATCTGTTTCTATATTTCTCAAAACAACTGTAGGATAATAATTTTTTATTGTTTTACAATGTTAACTCTTGTGGTAATCTATAATACAAGGGTAGATAAATGCATCTACATCAAGAAAGCATTGTTAGATGCAAATGAATAGTTCACTTCAAAGTGGATTTTTGAAGTAATGCATAACCACAAACTTGCTGTAAGACAATGTTCCTTATTGGCAATATTCCATAACATTGCACTACAATCTTGCCATAAATAAATAATATGAAATCTATGTGGACCAAATTTTTCCTTGGTCATATAATATTAACAACTTAAGTTATTTTCATTATTATTAATATAAATTAAGGTTTATATGCTTGGTATGAGATATACATTATACATTTTTTTATGTTCTTATAGTTATCAAATATAATAAATTCCCATCTGATTCTCATAAGTATTCCATGAGAGAGGGACTATAAATTATTTTCCCTGTTTGTCTAAGTTTACTTAGCAGAACACAGATTTGAACATAAGTCCTTTTTCAGAGGCTGAGTTTATCAAATATTACAGTGAAATAGTCTATATGAAATTACCGCCAGTTATTCTTCTCTAATTTTTGATCCCAAATCATCACAGATGTGTTTATATCTCAGAATTGGGAAGTAATTATATGCCACCTTTTTAAAAATTTTATTTAAAGAGAAAAAATCAGAAAAAGGGTAGAAATATTGCACAATTTCAAAAAAAGATATAAACAGTAAAAGATCACTAGTCGATAAGTTACATATTGTCCTTTTAGAAATAGTTGTTAAAGTTACAAAATTAAAGCATACAAAGTAGATATTCAAGCAGTGAGAATGCAAACAGATCTGTTCAACAATCTAATAAGAACTTAGAGATATGGTTATAATCCTACACACTGAAATATACATGCAGTTATATCTTTTATAGCACTTCCTATTTCCTCTCTTTGTTACAATAGCAATTACACATTTTTTTAAAATTTTCATTTAAAGAGAAAAAAAGCAAAAGAGAAAAAAGGGTAGCAATAATACAGAATTCTAAAAGAAAGAAAGTAAAAAACACTAAGAAATAACTAGTTGATAAATTACATACTATCACCTTGGATATAGTTGTTCAAGTTACACAATTAAAGGATACATAGTAGATATTCAAACAATGAGACTGCAAACAGTTCTTCTCAAAGCTCTAACAAAGATTCAGCAATATGGTCATCTATTTTACACACTCAAACGTACATGCAGTTATATTCCATAGAGTGCTTTCTTTTCCTCTATTTTTTACAATAGCAATTACACATTTTTGTTTTAATACTCTTATAGTTCTTACTACTTTTTACATTAGAGACAGAATGTGATATTTGTAAATATGACATTTATTTTACTGATGAGGATAGTCTCAAGTTGCCTCCTTTAACTATGAAGGCCTCAAGATCATCCTTTTTATAGCTGAGTAATATTCCAATGTATAAAAATACCACATCTTTTTCATCCACTCTGCAGTTGATGGGCATCTTGGTTGTTTCCATGATCTAGCTATTACAAATTGTGCCGCTATGAACATGGGTGCACATATATCACTGTGATATGAACTTTTCAGTTCTTCTGTGAAAATACCCAGGAGGGGAATAGCTGGATTGAATGGGGCTTCCAATCCTAGTCTTCTCTGAATTCTCCATATGGATTTCCATAGTGGCTGCACCAGTCTACTTTCCCAACAACAGTGGAACAGTGTTCCTTTTTCCCTGTAGGATCACCAACATTTGTTATCAGTTGATTTATTGATGGCATCTATTACTTCCAGAGTGAGGTAAAACCTCAGTGTTGTTTTAATTTGCATTTCTCTAATGACCAGTCATGGTGAACATTTCTTCATGTATTTATTTGCCTTTGTATATCATTCTCTGAGAAGTGTGTGTTCATCTCAGATGCCCATTTTTGGAGCAGGTCTTTGAATTTGGGGGGCTTCATGTTTTTCAATTCTTTATATGTTCTGGACATAAGTCCTTTGTCTGAGGTGTTGCTGGCTAAAATTCTTTTCCACTCTGTGGGTTTTCTTTTCACTCTGTTGGTGATTACTTTTGAAGTGCAGAAACTTTTCAATAATATGAGATCCCAGTTGTTGATTCTTTGAAGTGCTTCCTGTGTAGTTTGCGTTTTGTTCATAAATTCTCTGCCTACCTCTCTGTCTCCAAGACTTCTGCCTACCTTGTCTTCTAGTAGATTTAGTGTTTCTGTTTTAATATTTCGATCTTTGATCCACTTAGACTTTAGTTTTGTGCATGGTGATAGGCATGGATCTAGTTTCAGTCTTCAGCGTGTGGAGAGCAAATTTTTCCAACACTATTTATTAAAGATTCTATCCTTCTTCCAGTGAACATTTTTAGCCCAATTGTCAAATATCAGGTGGCAGAGTGTCTTTATAGTTGTGTTTGCATCTTCTAATCTGTTCCATTGATCCTCCAATCTATTTATTTGCCAGTACCATGCTGATTTTATCACTGTGGATTTATAGTACTGTTTCAAGTCAGGAATGGAGATGCCTCCTGCCTTGCCTTTGTTGCCCAGAATTGTCTTTGTTATTCTAGGTTTTTTCTGTTTCCAAATGAATTTTAGGAGTGTTTTCTCTAAATCTGTGATGTGTGTCAATGGTATTTTGATTAATATTGCATTAAATCTGTGTAACAGTTTTGGGAGTATGGCCATTTTCACAATGTTGGTTCTTCCTAGCCAAGAGCAAGGAATAACCTTCAATTTTCTAGTATCCTCTTCAATCTCCTTTTTCACCATGGTGTAATTTTCAGCATAGAGTTCTTTGACATTATTAATTAGGTTGATTCCTAAGTATTTCATTTTTTAGATGTTATTGTAAAAGGCAATATTCCATAATTTCTCTCGCGGTGAGATTTTGTTTGTGTAAAGGAATGCTATTGATGTTTAAGCATTGAGTTTTTATCCAGCTACACTAATGAACTTGTTTATTACCTCCCTCTAGTAGTCTTTTAATGGAGTTTTTTGAGTCTTCTATACAAAGTATCATGTCTTCTGCAAACAGTGATAATTTAACTTCGTCCTTTCCTATCTTTATTCCTTTTATTTCTCTTTCTTGTCTGATAGCCCTGGCTAGTGTTTGCAGAACTATATTGAAAAGGAATGGTGATAGTGGACACCGTTGTCTTGTTCCTGATTTTAAAGTGAAAGCTTTCAGTTTTTGTCCATTTAGTATAATGTTTGCTGTTGGTTTGTCATAGATACCTTTATAATGTTGAGTTAGACACTGTGTATTCTGAGTTTCTGAAGGTTTTTTTTATCATGAACATGTGTTGCATTTTATCAAAAGCTTTTTCTGCAGCTATTGAGATGACCAAGTGGTTTTTGTTTTTGGTTCTGTTCATGTGGTGTATCACAGTTATTGATTTGTGTATGTTAAACCATCCCTGCATTCCTGGAATCAAACTCACTTGGTCATGATGTATCATCTTGATGATTTGCTATATTCTATTTGCCAACATTTTATTGAGAATCTTTGTGTCAATGTTCATAAGTGAGATTGTCCTATAGTTCTTCTTTTGGTTGCATTTTTCTCTGGTTTGGGTATCACAGAAATACTTGCCTCCAGGATTGATTCAGGGATGATTGCTTTCTTTTCAATTTCATTGAAGAGTTTAATGAGTATCAGCATCAGATCCTCTCTAAATTTCTTGTAGAAAGCAGCTGTGAATCCATCAGGACCTGGGATTTTATTTGTTGTTAATTTTTTAATTACATTTTGAATTTCAATAACTGATATTGGCTTGTTCAAAATTGCTATATCTTCTTGGTTGAGCTGTGGTAGTTCATATGTTTCTTGAAATCTGTCCATTTCCTCTTTGCTTCCCACTGTATGTGAGTAGAGATTTTCAAAGTAGGTATTCATGATCTTTTGAAATTCCATGGGATCTGTAGTAATTTCTCCCTTTTCAGTTCTTATTGCATGAATTTGGGTTTTCTTCTTTCTTTCTCTTGATAAGGTTAGCTAGGGGTTTGTCAATTTTGCTTATTCTCTCCAAAAACAGCTTTTTGATTCATTAATTCTTTGTATTTTTTTAGTTTAATTGCATTGATTTCTCCTCTAACTTTTAAAATTTCCTCTCTTCTATGAGATTTGGGCTTAGCTTGCTTTTCTTTTTCTAGAAGCTTGAGATGGAGCATTAGGTAGTTTATTTGTGCTTGTTCTGTTTTCTTGATATGACAATTTATTGCTATATATTTCCTTCTTAAGACAACTTTCATTGCATCGCACATATTACAGTATTTTGTTTCCACATTTTCATTGAATTGTAGGTATTGCTTTATTTCTTCTTTAATTTCATCTTTAGCCCACTCACTGGTTGTTCAAAAAGTTGTTATTTAATTTTCATGTGTTTATGCAGTTTTTTAAATTTCTTTTGCCATTAATTTCCAATTTCAGTGTGCTATGGTCAAATAGTATGCATAAGATAATTTCAATACCTTTACGTTTACTTAAGAATGTTTTATGAGATAAAATATAATCTATTTTGGAGAATGTCCCATGCATGGATGAGAAGAATGTGTATTCTGATATGGTTGGGTGGAACACTCTGTAAATATCTACTAAGTCCAATTGCTCACAGGTGTGATTCATTTCTATTTATGTACTGGCTCAACTTTGCCATGCTATGTTTCAGTTGTTTGCTTTTTGATTTTCCCTTTATATAATTGCTTGTCCTACCTGGTGGTTTCTTTTTGTTGTTATTCTGGGAATTGTGGTTGTTTTATCACTGTCTAGTATGTCTTTCAGTACTCTTTTTAGGATTGGTTTAGTGGATGTGTATTTCTTCAGTGGTTCTTTCTCATGCAAGTATCTTGTTTCTCCATTAAATGTGAATGAAAATTTTGCTGGGTACATCAGTCTGGGTTGAAAGTTGTTTGCTCTCAGGGCTTGAAGCTTACTCCAAGCTCTTACTCCAAGCTCTTCTTAACTTGAGTGTTTGTGCTGAAAAGCCTGCTATGAATATAATGGGCTTTTCTTGATAGGTGAGTTGTGCCTTTTCTCTAACAGCTTTTAGTATTCTGTTTTTATGCTGTATGTCTGAGATCTTACTTGTTATATGTCTGGGTGTGGATTTATGTTGATTGTGACTGTTTGGCATTCTATATGCCTCACTTATCTGCATATCAGCTTTTTTCTCCATGTTTGGGAAATTGTCTTCTATTACTTCAATGAATATTTTAGTTATGTCATTTGCATTGACTCCCACCTCTTCACTGATGCCTATTAACCTTATATTTTTTCTCTTAGCATCGTCTTGAAGCTCTTGGATTGTCTCCTCATGCTGCTTTGTTATTTTTGAAAGTTCTAGCCTTTCATGATCACTAACTGCAATCCTGTCCTCAAGGTCCGAAATCCTATCCTTAGTTTCATTTAAACGGTTATGCACACTTTGAAAAGAATTTTTTTGTTTCTTGGATATCTCTTTGAGTTTGTTTTATGAATACTGCTTGTTTTTTATATTGTTCATTCAAGGTTTCAATCAACTTCCCATGCTCCTGTACTTTTTTTGCTTTTTCTTCTTTAGCTACATTCAACAACTCCTTAACTAAGGTTGTTATTTTTTTTTACTTTTTATTTTTTTATTTTTTATTTTAAAGAGAATAAAACTAAAGAGGACAGATCTAAGCAGATCAGAACAGAACAATGTAAGCAACACATCACTTCACAACAAGCCAATTGGATATTAACAGTAGCTATCATAATGTCTCTTTCTTTGAAACAGTTGAGTTTAACTTTACACACAATAATGTCAAACATAACAAAGTAGAATAAAATCACTCAAGAGAATGGAAGTATTGCAAGGCATTCTGAACCAAATAACTGAAGATGAACAATGGCTGCTCTATTATTTCATTTTCCATAAAAATTTTGTTTACCATCATACATATTAAAATCCAATAAGACACAATGTGATAGAACCAATGGTAATAGAAAAACAAGAGCATGGTAGGACTCCAGAGCAAGATGATACTAAATCAACAATGGCTGCCATGTTGCCTTGCCTTCAAAGTAGCTATTCATGTGATCACATATATTAAGACCAAACAAAACAGAATAAAACCTTTCCAACCAATGAATGAAAACATAAGTCATCAAAGCAGTATAATGATGAAGCATGATTTCCATAAAATCTTCTGTACTGTTACCATTTCTTACACTAGGGAGATTATACAGTATTTATACATGTGAGTTTGATTTATTTCACTTATGAGTATAGATTCAAGTTGCATCCATTTATTTATAAATATCTCAATGTGATCATTCTTTATAGCTAATAGTGCTCCATTGTATAAAAGTACCACAATTTTTTATCCGTTCCTTGGTTGATGGGCACTTAAGTTGTTTCCAAGATCTGGGTATTACAAATTGTGCTGCTATAAACATGGGTGCACATACATCTCTGTAGTAAGATATTTTCAGATCTTCTGGGAATGAATATGCCTAAAAGTGGAATAGCTGGGTCAAATGGGACCTCCAACCCCAGCTTTTTGAGGAATCTCCAGATTGACCTCCACAGTGGTTGCACCAGTCTACACTCCCACCAACAGTGCAGAAGAGTTCCTTTTTCCCCACAGCCTCTCCAGCATTTGTTGTTGGTAGTTTTGTTGATCCTGGCCATTCTTTCTGGAGTGAGATGGTATCTCAGTGTGGTTTTAATTTG
>PVLA01001486.1:0-162990 GCA_004027455.1 Hydrochoerus hydrochaeris
CTGTGGGCCAGATCCCAAGACAAAAGACTAAACTTGGCCCTCAAACCCCACAGGGAGAACTTCTTAATATGGCTTTTTGTGTTTTCAACAACAGAGATAAAAATCAAAAGGAAAAATAACAATCTGATCTTTTAGCAGTGAAACTTGGAGTTCTGAGACAGGTAAAGCGAGACAAGGTAGAGCTGCTCAAGCCCCTCCCGGACCATGCTTCAAGTGCGATAAAAAAAAAGGACACTGGGCAAGAGAATGCCCCTTCTGCAATCTCAGGGGTCATCGGAAGAGCGACTGCCCTAGCCACCAGAGAGCAGGGAAGCCATCCTCTAAATCCTTGCCCTCACAGGAGATCCACCACTGGATTCACTGCTGACTGATCTACTCGGACCTGCTGCTGAAGACTGATGGGGCTCGGGGCCCACAGCCCCCATTAAGGTAGCCTTCTCAGAGCCCCAAGTCCCACTGGAGGTCTCAGGTAATACATTCTCTGTACTTGTGGACATAGAGGCCATATATAGTTTTTCCTGAGTTTTCAGGCCCTTGTATTAAGTCCTCGGTCTCTGTAGTGGGTGTTGATAGCCAACCTACACAGCCTCTGCAGACAGGGCCTATTCCATGCAGGTTCAGACTCTCTTCCTTACCCATAGCTTCCTAGCAATTCCAACATGTCCCACACCTCTTTTAGGTAGGGATCTTCTTCAAAAGCTTAACTTCTTTACCCTCACACTTCTTCTCTGGTTGATCCCATAGTTTGGGATACCTCCAATCCCACCTGCGCTACCCATGCCATGCCTATTTTAATTAATCTCAGGGATCCTTCAGTTTTTCCTTCGTTCCCCAATATCCTATAGCTCCCAAACATCTACAGGGATTTAAATCTATAATCTAGGGTCTTTTAGACAATGGTTTTCTTAAACCTACCCATTCACCCTATAATACTCCCATTCTCCCAGTATTCAAGCCTGATGAGTCCTATCATCTAGTGCAGGGCCTTAGGGTAATTAATAATGCTGTTACCCCAGTCCACCCAGTGGTGCCAAACTCTTACACCTTGCTCTCTTATATCCCTCCCTCTACCACCCACTTTACAGTCACAGACCTTAAAAATGCCTTTTTTTTTTACCATCCCCCCACACCCCAATTGTCAGGATTCCTTTGTGTTTATGTAGACTGACCCAGACATGCTGAGGTCTCAACAACTTATACCTGTCATCTCTATAGTAAAACCTCTCCTCAGGGACAATAGCACCCCCTTCCTTTCCTATTCATCGATTTCGCAGACACACCCCTGGGCAGGACTGACAGGTAGATTTTACACACATGCCCTGCCACAAAACTGTCAAATATCTTCTCACCTTTGTACTTTTTCAGGATGGATAAAAGCCTTTCCCACAACCAGGGAGACTACTGATGTAGTTACTAAACTTATGTTACAGGAAATCATCCCAAGGTTTGGTTCACCTCAGAGTATCCAGTCAGATAATGGTCCAGCCTTCATTCCTCAGATCTCTCAACAGGACTACAACTAAAATGGAGCGGCCCCTACCTGGTCTCCTCGGAACTTCAACGGTGGTCAAGGTCACTGGACTGCCATCCCGGTTCCACATCACTCAAGCTAAGCGGTGCCCTCTTAAGCCTAATTCTCCTGACTAAACATTCTGAGTGGTCATCTCATCTGTCTCCCATCTCCATCTCACCAAGGCCCCACAGCCACAATTTTCAGGCTAGGTCATGTTTTGTTATCCTATTTGGTTCCTGATCTCTTACATTCTATTAGCTAATTTTTCACTATAACTACCTTAGTTCTTTCTGCCCTCAGCTGTTTGGTTAAACATGAGACTCCTTCAGGTCTAGGCTCTCATCTCCCTTATAGTGACACAGCTACAGCCCTCCCCACCTCTAGTCTGTAATTTTCCAAATAGGATTCAATCATCAGGCCTTATATTTCTCATGCTTCTTATTCTTTCCAGCTCAACACCTGGACCAAAGACAAGCCCTGCCTACCTACACTTTTACCCTTTCAGATGGGGGAATAATCACTCTTCATAACTTCACTCCTCCTAAGCCTACACTTATTTTTCAGATTCTACCTCACTGTGGCCCTGATGAAACACCATATTTAAATCAAAGACACCTTTCCTTCTACCTCCCCTGGGTCCTTACATATGATTGTGGCCTTCCGCCTCATAGCACCTTGTCTCTTTGTTTTTCCTAACAATACAAAGACGGGAATGAAAGAGTTTTGCCCTAGAATAAATTACTGTATGGTTATGGCGGTGGTCTAACATGGCAGAAGGCCAAAGTGGGAACACTTACCACTTCCTCCTTCTTCCTCAGCCTTAATTGCAACTCCCCTTCCTGTCTGCATGCAAAGAAAATTCCAATCGGCTCCTCGAACGTCATCAGTGCCCGCCCTAAGCACCACCCCAGCTCAAAGGTTCCATATGTCCCATAGCCCTATATTCCAGTTGAAGGAGACAGCCTAGCCGCCATGGGTTGTGTGCCCCTTCCCACATCCTTGCCTCAATAAACCTGTTCTTTTTGTACTTTTACTTCTTTATTGCACCAGAAAACTCTTTCAGAATAGCCGGTGCTTAGCTTGCTGGGGTGACTTGGCTTGCACGCTAACAGGTGACTGTCTGCTGTAGCACACATGCCATAGGTTGGCCCCACTGGTACAGGGTAAGTGAAAGTACCTTGTGAACTACAATAGGATATTGTGCTGTTCTCTACTGTAGAATAAGATATTCATGGACACACCTGGTGCACTGTCTCACAGCTGTTTGTCTCTCTGAATTTGAACATGGGGTAATATGCCTTGGGGCAAGTTCACAATTACAGTACTGTTGATGTTTCCTGTCAGTTTTAGTCATCTGTTAAACTAGGAATCACAATTCGTCCGCCCCCTTGATAAGTGCCTTCCTCCAGTGTGAGCCAGGAGAATCAGAGAGCGGCCCCCAAGATCTGGCCACAGCTATGGTGGAATCCAGGTGGCTGCACAAAGCAGCAATTCACCCACCCTCTCGGTAAGCGCCTCCCTCCCATGTGAGCCAGGAGACCCAGTAGTGTCTCCTGTGAGCCTACCGGTGCGCGGGCTTGGAATCAACATCCCAACCCCCCACTCCCATTAGCAACTGGGGACAGAGGTCTGAGCATCTCTTGGCAGGATGACTGTATGCAATATAGCAAATATGGGGTCTCCTCTATCTTCTCTTTGAAAGCAAATATTGTTTACAGTTTTGTTTCATTATGATTAACTGCTTTACTCTCTTTCGACTGATTTAATAATGTTCTGTTTTTGGTTTGATTTTGCTATACCTAATTAACTAGACAACTATTGTGAAGATAATGAGATATACTATGGTACCTATTACTGTTATCCTGGTAACCTGCTTTGGAGTTCTATACCAAATTCACTACACTGTCTCAATTGGCTTTGTTCTGTCTTGTTCTATTGTATTTCTTTCTACTACCTTCAAAAATAAAATAAAATAAAATAAAATTAAAAAAAATAAAAAAACTAGGAATCAACTGATTCCTCCTTGAAGACATGGCCAATCAGTAATTTTTGGTTTCTCACTATGCAGTTCAGGCAGGGCTGGAACTCACTAGGTAATCCAAACTAGCCTCAAATTCACACTGATCCTCCTGTCTCAACCTCCAGAGTGCTGGGATTACAGGTGTGCAACACCACACCCAGCTCAGATCAGTAGTTCTGAAAGTCAAGGGCAGGCCACACTAGTCCACAGTACTCGCCCCTTGCCTTCTACGGCCCACTTTGTTAATGTTTTAGACCATCCCTGGTGTGTTCAGCAGGCTATGGTTCAGTCATTTTCCATTTTCAGGTGGAGTAAGGGGATCGATCTCACAGCATTAGAAAACCTTACTATGACCCTGGTATGGTGATGCATGCCTCTAGTCCCACTTGGGAGGCTGAGGAAGATCAAACTCAGAGTCAGCCTGGCACACATAGTGAGACATTTCAAAAAGCCAGCTGAAAAGCTCCACTATGCTATGGAAACAGTGCACAATAACAAGAGATTGTGTTTGTCAAGCACAGGGCTCATTCCAAAGAAATGACAGTTCCCAGCTACCTTCTAGTTTGCTGATCGCAGTGTAAGTGGCCCAAAGGGCACAACACCAACTTTGTCATAAAGGCACATTATTGTGGGTGTTTAATACCCATGTTTATTCTTTGGAAATTTCTACTGAGTTACTAATTTTGAGTTTTACTATATTTAACAATGAATACTTAACAGAAAAAAAGTATTGAATTTTTAAT
Source organism: Hydrochoerus hydrochaeris (assembly GCA_004027455.1). Classification (NCBI taxonomy): domain Eukaryota; kingdom Metazoa; phylum Chordata; class Mammalia; order Rodentia; family Hydrochaeridae; genus Hydrochoerus; species Hydrochoerus hydrochaeris. Next base: position 4,277 of record PVLA01001486.1, read on the forward strand.
ATTTTATAATAAATACATGGTACTTATAAAAAGCACCAAAATTTTTAACGGTGGTGGTTTCTTTGGTGTACAAAGTCTAAAAAATAACAGAAATAAATTCCCATATGAAAATACCAGAACACTACAAAAAAAAAAAAAAAAAAGCAAGCAAGCAAGAAAGAAAACCCTCAAGTATCACACCCAAATAGTCTTCCTCAGATAGTTTCACTGTGCAGTGCAGGCCAGCCTCAGACGCGTGTGCTGGGATTACGTGCACACTGCCGCACCTGGCTCCTAAAGCGGTCTTCACAATGACCGCAGCATGTTCCATACACATATTTTGCTCGCTTTGACAGCACATGTGCTTAGCTTTCTTTGCCTGTGTGGCAGGCATTCGTGTCACCTCTCGTCTTCCTGTTGTCAGGAGCTTCCTACTATCCTGTATAATGTGCATTTAGCAGGAAAATAAGATACCAATAAAGTATCAAAGTGCTTAGAATAGACATCAACATTTTCACATCAGCTGTTCACTTGCCTACAAAACTTAAACTATCACATCAGAAAATACATGTGAGCTGGGTGTGGTGGCAAGCGTCTATAATCCCAGCACAAGGGAGGCTGAGGCAAGACTATTGCTGCAAGTTTTAGGACAAGTTGGGCTACAAAGTGAGTTCAAGGCCAGCCTGAACTGCATAGCAAAACCCTGTCTCAAAAACAAACAAACAAACAAACAAACCCTCCAAAAAAAACAAAAACTCCATGTGAACTAGTGTAAATACAAGCAAAAGTCTACTGCAGAAATAATCTTTGCTTCAACTGTCATCTCCAAGGTAGTCGTCACACATGAAAACTGCGTGTTCCATACGCAAGTATCACTACACCGACAGTTTTCTTTCCTGTTGTTCTAGCAGATCTCTGTGATGCTGTGCCTGCTAGTTCACCCATCAGCTCACCTGTGTGCTCCACACCTTTTTTGCACAGTTCCCTGGGCAAAAACATTTTGTTGTTCCTCTGCTATAACTGTCTCTTATGGGTTTCAGTCCCAGTCTTCTAAGAAAATTTCTGTTATTTTGCACTTATTTTCTTTGTAAACTATGAAACTACTTATGCCACATGTTTAGGGAGTAAAACACAACCACTGGTCAACATTTTGTGTTTCAAGTGATATAGTAGGGATTTAGCTCAGCTGCATAAGTGCCTGCCTTGCAAGTGCATGGCCCTGAGTTCAATCCCAGGTTAAAACAAAACAAAACAAAACAAAACAAAACAGATAAAGCAAATCGGGCTGGGGATTTAGCTCAGCGGCTTAAGTGCCTGCCCTGTAAGCGCGAGGTCATGAGTTCGAACCCCAGTACCCGTTAAAAAAACAAAAAAACCCTAGAAGGCGATATAGTGATACTGCTGCACAATTCATCAACATCTACTCCACCTTGGTCTTGTTGTAGAATGTTATCATCTCAGCCTTCCATTGGTCAAGTTTCCCCTATCAATATTTCCATAATGGCACAATGTTGACATCAGCAATAGCAGTTTGTTTTTCTTTGCCACCTATCAGGCCAATGCTGTATATTTCTGAAACCCAAAGATTGTGCTACACAATTGTTTTGAAATTGCAACATTTCAATTTCTGCTTTGTTCCTATGTACAGTTCCTACACTGGTCAACCTATGCTGTTAGTAAACATCAACTGGAAAATGAATCAATTGTCGAATGCCATTCGGATTACTTTGGGGGAGATAGAAGCAACAAATTTATTCGCACCATTTGGTTTATTACTATATGAATAAAGACTAGGTGGTAGAGCTCCAGGATAAATTTCTAAATTGAAAGTATGTCTTCACATCCACAAGGACATAATTTTAAGAACATAATTTTTATGCCATATTTTGAAGTTTTGGGGGGAATATACTGCCTGAAAGTACAGCAACCATGAAATGCTGCAAGATATTTGTTAAGTCGTATGTCAGATAGTGTAAACTGCTTGACAGTAACCCACAAATCTCCCAAATCTTGAGCTGATAGCAGCCAGATTATCAGTTCTTTTGCTTTCTTGGCAATGGTTTTGTCATCAAACCTCAGACAATTTTAAAGGAAACCAATTTCCTTAGGGTAACTGTTATTCTACAAACCTCAAACCCACACCCAGCACTTTTCCATGTCAGTTACATTCCTGCAATTGTCAGTAGAAAGCCCTGCTAAGGACCCATGAATGCTTTCAGTTCAGGTAGTGAGGTATCATAATAAATAACATTTTTTAATATGGGCTATTGGTGCACACAGAATGTTTTATTTGTATTTCACCATGTGTGTAATTCACATTTTGTAGCATTTTGTCTGCTACAATTTCCAACATTAAATGGCAATGCTGGTATTCCATCCAATAGATTTCCCCCCTGCCAAGATCCTCACTATATTTTCAGACCAAGTTCTAATGTTGGATGGCTCCTACTGTTTGTGTGACCATTTTGTACTATTTCTACTAGTCAAATATATATTCATATTGCTTTCTTCGTCATCTGAATCAAGCAGGTCTGCATTCCGTCAATTTTTGCTCCATTTCACTGTCACAAGAACTTTGTCACGGTGGGCAACATCAGTCATTATCATCAGCTGGGTGTGGTGGCTCACGCCTATAATCCCAGCACTAGGGAGACTGAGGCAGGAGGATCAATGTGAGTTCAAGACCAGCTCCAGCTACAAAGTGAGTTTAAGGTCAGCCTGAACTGCATTGTGAGACCCTATCTCAAAAAGACCAAAAAAAAAAAAAAAAAAAGTCATTATTGTCAGCATCCATGCACAAATGATCTGATACTCACTTTTAATCTCTAAAAGTTGCAAATCTGATTTTTCATGTGCCATTGTATTGAGCTGGGGGTGTTTCTACCAGTAAAATCAAAAGAAAACTTTAAAAAAAATCCTAAATGCACAGAAATTTAACAATGAACATTTCATGGTTTAAAACTCACCTGTTACTGCTTTGGATCTCCTATCACCTTGGTCTTCATCTGCCAAGAGGGTGAATGAACAGGTAGGTTTTTACTTTCACCAGGCACAGCTGTGAGTCATACCCACATTCCAATATGGTAACATACATGTTTACACAACAGAAGAGTGGTATGGGTGTATTTTACCCCTGTGATGCTTGGGTAAACATATATAAAACCTATTAGATGGAGCATTACATGGGTAAAAATCCCAGTTTGACATTTTTGCACACATACACACACTTTGCAGTTCATAGTGCCAACTAGATAAACACAAAGATCGCTTCTTGTACCCCGAGGTGCAGCTGGTGAGACGCACAGCCAGCTACTATCATGCTCAAGTACAAATTTACAGTAGAAAAGTATGGGGTGGGTTGTTGTAACCCAGTACTATGTTCTGCTAAGATACATCCATGTGTGTTCCCAGCTTTTGGATTATTCCCACTTAGAGCTGTGTGAGGGCACTGGCACCTCTTTATCAAGTTTTGGACATGACATGTTGGATTTCACAGGTATCAACTTGCTCAAATTACTACATCTGCCTATACAAGCAAATCTTGCATCACAGGACACAACAACTGGGTTATATCTTGGATCTGATTTAGCAGAAGGAATTCCTTTCCACTAGTAGCCATGACTCTGTCCCTGAAGCCAGACCAGCTTCTCAAGAGCCTCGTGTTCTACAGTATGTGTGAAGTCTTTCAAGAACACATGCAGGCTGAGCATGGTAGTATAAACCTGTAATCTCAGCACTCAGGAGGCTGAGGCAGGGGAATTACAGAGTTAAATGCTAGCCTAGGATACACAGTGAGTTCAAGGCCAGCCCAAATTACATAGCATCTCAAAAAATGAAAAAAGTGGGGCAGGGCTATAGCTCAGCAGCACAAGTGCCTACCTGGCAGACACAAGGTCATGAGTTCAATCTCAGGTACCAAAAAAAAAAAGTACATACAAGAAGTGGTAGCACATACTGGTCATCCCAACTACTTGGGAGGCTGAAATCAGAGGTATGTGGCCAGCCTGAGCAACTCAGCAGGACCATGTCTCAAAATAATACAAAACTAAAAAGATAACACAGATAGTAATCCTGGACACACGGTCAGACCTGTAACTCAATTCCCCAAGATGGTGTGTCACCACTGGGGAAGAGCTGGCAACAGTAACCAGGCTGGCAGCACCAGGCACCCTTCCTCCCTGCTCCCTTTATTCTCAGTTTCACTATCTCATTGTTGGTCTCATGCCCATGTGTTACAGAGCTTGGGGAGTCATTTTAAGTGTGCTTGTAACTTTATGGTGCCTGTAACACGTCACACATGAAGGTTTGGTCAGCGCTCCTCCATAACTTTCAGTTAACAAGGGGGCCAATTTGTGCCACCCAGAGAGCCTGGGAGCCTCTCTACAGAACTGTACAGTCCCCGAATGTCTTAAGATGTTAAAGTCAAAAAGGAACCATCACACAATTGTTTTTCACTATAAAAATTTATCAAAACAATCATGAGTTTTTAAAAGACTTCATTTAGCAAGGCAAAGGATGATTTTAAAAGTTAAAACAATGTAAATTTTTTAATCCACCAAGTAGAAACTAAATAAATCCTCTATTACTCTAGATGAGCTTTTCTATATCAGAAAAGTTGATTTCCAAGCTATTCTCTTACCTCATTGCTTTGCAACCCTAGAAACTAAACTGCCCTCCAGATGGCTCCTCTGCAAGCCAGCAATGACAGCCTGGCAGGCCAGGTGTGCCAAAGGCAAGGTCTGCAATATGGAACAGGATCAGACAATTCAGAGTCCAACCAGGATACTGCGGGGGCGGGGGGTTTCTAGGGAGCAAACCCAAAGCCTTAGACATGCTAGGGAGGTACTTCCACCCTTGAGCCATACCCAGCCCCAAAACACTTTTGAAAGTGACAGGGTTTTACTAATTACTTGAGAAGTAAAGGCGTAAAAATGAGACCTAGTGGGTACGGTGGTGTGCACCTATGGCCCTAGCTACTCTGGAGGGTGAGGAAAAAGGCTGGCTGAGCCCAGGTCGCCAAGGCCAGATCGGGCAATGCACCCTCCTACCCAAGGAGGCAAAGGGCTATCCTAGAAGACAGGTGGGAAACTACATTTCCCAGTATGTCCCACTGCTAGGCCAGCGCAAAGCAACCAGGGATCTGTGGTTAGCACCATTTATGAGGTAAACAATCCAGGGCAGGGTTCAGCACAAAGAACTTCCCTTCTATAGGACACTTAGCCAGACAGCAAACACAAGGGTGAGGTGAAACTGCAATGGCCAGTGAGTGAGGGGTGGAGCCTCTCTCCCCAACAATTCCAGCCTCCCCAGGTGTGCTCGGTGCACGTATGGGGCCATGCCCGTTCTCCTGTATGCTACTTCTGCTGTCCCACAGTTGCTAGTTTTTCAGAGAGTTCTGGGCCAGGTGCTGTTCCCACTCAACTTCGACCAACTTGTATAGCTCCATGGTGGCCTGGGCATCTTCCACAGAGGAGTGTCCGCTCTTTCCAGCCTGCATAGGAAGAGAAAAGTCTGAACCCCCACCAACTTTTCCCTTCCCAACCAACACTGCTCCCTTCACCCTGCCACCCCAGTGTTTCTTCTGCAGTGGGCTCCACTTCTCACCTAACTCCAGGGCTCAGACTGCTACGTCTTTGCTCCTGCCTATCTCAACTCTTTCTGTGGCAGCACACGTAGACCCTGGTGGTCTAAGTTCTGCAGTGAGCACACACCAGACCAAAGGCAGGACTTTCAAATCTTCTATCACTCCTAGTTCTTCAACTGCTCTCTATAAGGCACGGGTCTACAACTTCCTAACAGATACTTTTCCTCTGAACAGAGCATGTGAAATGCCTGCATAGTCCTTAAACCACCACTCTGTTCTTTTAGGTCACCTCCAGTGGAGACAAGGACTTGCTATGTAGTTCAGGCTGCTGTTGAGCTCACTACATAGCCCAGGCTGGCCTAAAACTCACAGGGATTAGCCCTGCCTCAGCTTCCTGAGTGCTAGGGTTACAGGCATGCACAAGCACGCCTGCTTTTCTTTCCTTAGGGGGTTTATATCTGGATACTTTGGGTTAATTTTTCCTTTCCAAAATATCATTTGGAATGTTCTGTGAGGGAGAATAAAGCACTCATCTACAGACAGAGACTTCTGGGTGTCTCAGCCCAAAGCTGAATCTACCAGAGCACCCGTGTGATGCTCTACAGCAAAAAGACTTCCGGGTCAGAGCTTAGAGAGGCAGCAGGAAGAGCCCACATGCCACAGGTGTGTGTGGTGTGACACTCAGTGAGAAGCTACCTGGATGTCCCGGCTCAGCAGCTTCTTGGTGAGATTCTTGAGAGACATGGTGATATTCTCCAGGCAGCCAGCCTTGCGGTTGAGGAGGGGGATTTGGGAGGTGTCTCTGGTAAGGTGCTTGGGGTGAAAGTACTGCAGGGCTTTGAAGTCATTATGGATGGCGTGTCCCACTACGATCTTCCCTGTGAGGATCTTCAAGATCTGGAATAGGCAGGAGAGAGGAAGTGAGAGGCCAGACTCAGACGTGGACCCTAGATCCAGAAAGCTCTCCATGGCCAGCAGTACCTCAGCTTTTTTTTTTTTTTTTGAGACAGGGTCTCTCTATGCAGTTCAGGCTGGCCTTGAGCCCACTTTGTAGCCCAGGCTGGTCTCGAACTCGCAGTGATCCTCCTGCCTCAGCCTTCTGGGTGCTGGGATTACAGGTGTGACCACCATGCCCAGCTAGTACCTCAGCTTTCACTGCACCAAACACCTACCTGCCTCATCCTTGAAATGCCCTAACAAGTTTTTTTTCTCCTGAAACCTACTTCCTCTTCCCCAGGGAAGAAGCAGACAAAGCAGACAGTTTCCATGTACAACTGTATGACTTGGATCTACATTGACAACAGCTCACCTTTTAAATTATTTTTTGTGGTGATGGGGAAACTGAACCCAGGGAACACTGAGCTACACCCCTGGACTTTCGAAATTTTGAGACAGGACCAGGCATGATAGCACATGCCTGTAATCCCAACACTCAGGAGACTGAAGCTGAGGCAGGAGGAGCACTGCTAGTTCAGGGCCAGCCTGGGCTACATCGTGAGTCTGTACTACATAGTGAGACCCTGTCTCAAAAAACCAAAACAAAACAAAAACCCCCTGGGACAGCGTCTTTCTAAGTTGTCCAGACTAGCCTCAAACTTGTCATCCTCTTGCCTCAGCTTCCTGGGTACCTGGGGTTATAGATGAGTGCCACAATGCCCAGCTGCTCCTTGTCTAGACTGCCAGATTAATTTTCCTTTTGCAGTTAAACTGAACTTGCACTTAAGATGTAACTGCCAGACATGGTGGCACATTCCTGTAATTCCAGCACTCAGGAAAATTGTGAGTCCAAGCCTGAGCTATGGGAAGCCCTATGTAAAGCAGAAAAAAAGACGCTCACACTAGTTCAGTTTTGACTCACAACTTTAAGTCCTTTATCATCATGCCAGCCTTAGACATGTGACTGGAACCCATGAAATCAAAGATGGATGGGTTCCGAGTAGGTAAGGAAGCCCCAGATGAAATGCACCTAGATATGTGTGGTTACTTTTGGGGAAAGAGAGCCTATGGTTTTCATCACTCTCAAAGAACTCCAAACCTTAAAAGATCAAGGCACTTGAAGGCTAAAGCTGTACAGGAGACCTCACACTAGTCTTGAAGCCGAATAACATCGTACCATTTTAGGATCATAATGCATGAGGACTATTGTGAGTTCAAAATAATATACCGTGAGCTCCAAAGGCTGTTCCCAAAATGGTGTTCCTAAAAGGCTGTACAGAAAGTTACAGTGCTGTATGGCCTCCCAATGGGCTGTCCTCAAAGAAACCAATTCATCTGGACACCGATTTCATAACCCTAACCTAGGTACTCGTCTTATGTTGAAAACTAACTGTACTACAATCAACCAAAGTATTGAGTTGTTCTTTTTCTGACCTGAGTTTACTGTCCATCAATACCTTGATTTCACAAAATTCAATTTCTGCCTTGAGGTAATTTACCATCTCAAACCCATCCCACCTTCTGCCTCTCCCAAGCCTCTGTTCAGCCGTTCCCGTGCTCAGGACATTCCTCCACTCTTGTCTAATAACTAGCTGCTTCACCTCTGATGAATGGCCTCCAACAACCTGCTGGCCCGGGGCTATAAGGAATTAGTGACGCACAGAGCAGCCACAGATGGACCAAGGGCGCCCTCTGGTGGCCTCCTAAAGCCAGCTCGCTCTCCTCCCTTCACCTAGAACTCGCCTTCCTTTCTTTCTCTTTTCTTTTCTTTTTTTTTTTTTTTTTTTTTTTTTTTTTTTGGTACCGGAGATGGACCTCACAACCTTGAGCTTGCCAGGCAGGCACTTACAACACCTAGCTAAATCCCCGGCCCTTGCCTTACTTTCTTGTTCATTTGTTATGCTCCCCAAATCCAGCTGATGGCTAAAATGAATAGGGTAGCTCAATGAGTGAGATGAGACTCCCTATTACCAGTCCTGTGTCTTTTATGTCCTTCACTAAGAGGCCACCTATCCCAGGTACACAACAAGCTCTTACCAACTTTCTGACCTCTCCTACCTCTTGTCTCAGGCCACTTTTTGTTTGAGAAACTCTCTCTACCACCTTTCTCTCAATTCTAGCCTCCCATCCTATAAGGCAGTGATGGTAAATTTTCAGAGCTTTCAATGACACAAACAGCCCACTGTGGCACACATGCCATAGATTCACCATCACTGCTATAAGGCATTTCCAAATGAAGCCCTTTCCCAACCCTTATGCCTGTGTTCTTCCAGTTTTATTACTGGCTGCTGTTTCTCTGCTACTCCTACTAAACCCTCTTTTTTTTTTTTTTTGAGACATAAGAGTCTCGCTATGCAGCCTGACCGGCCTTGAACTCTCACTGAGCCTCCTGCCTAAGGCCCCTGCAGTGTAGAGATTACAGATGCATAACACCTTGATGTGTACTTTTACCACTCTTTACCCCAGTAGGAGGTCTTACTCATCTGATATTCTGCACCCCTACAATCCTTTGACACCCTTCCAAGATGACAACCACTGCTGGCAAGGTCAATCCAGTTGTCACTGTCATCACCATGTCCCACACTCCTCACCTGGCTCCGAGCAGTCTTGAAGGGTGTAGCCTTCACCATGTGCTGCTTACGGATACCACTCCACCTGGTCCGGTAGTCCACAATGGGACAGGGGGGAAGGACATACTCATCATAAAGCACATCTCCATCATAGCTGACAATGCTACACCGCGCCAAGGAACTAACATGTCCCTTGGGGCCCGTGCCCACCATCTCACAGTCAACTGCCACCATCTTCCCTGGTTTCCATGAAGCTCCAGAGCATATACTCTCTGAGTGGGCCTGGGTGGAATTCTGTGTGGCACTATTCTCAGGGGGCTTCTTCTGAGACGGCTTCTGTTGAGGCTGCTTCTGGGAGCGACGTGGGTGGCTCTTAATCTTTGGAAGGGCGCTCTGGAACTCCCCCAATAAATCTACTTTACCCACAACAGAATCAGTCTTCTTTGAAGGGGCAGGGGTCAGCCAAGACACTGTGGCTTTCTTGTCCAGGGACTGCTCTAACCCACTGCAGGAGGCAGCTGTCTTCTTTTTTCGGAGAGGACTGACCTTTCCAGTGCCATCAACTCTGAGAGTTTCCTTCTTTGTAGGTTCTGAGTGTGGCTTAGGTGCCTTAGTAGGACGCTGATTCTTTCTGTTGAGAAAGCCTCTTTGCTCCAATAACCTTCGCCTCTTGACAAAACTTCTGTGCTTGGCATTTCCTTCTAGTGACTTTTTGAGAGGACATTTGGAAAAATCCAGATTCAGGAGTAAAGTAGACATGAGGACAGCAAATAGTGGGAGTGCTGAAAAGAGTGGCTCACAGATGACAGGAGGATAAGGTTCTCATTCTCTACTTAGTCCCATTGTCTATCAGATGAAGGTCTGCAGAAAACCCTGAGGAGAAAAGTGATTCTAGTAACTGTACCCATAGGCCTGGGGGAAAATGGGGTAAGAGCCATTTATGTAGGATTTAAGGCAAGAAAGACATCAGAACAACCTGCCAGATAGACAGGGAAATGAAATGATGGGACACATTAAAAGGTAAAACGAAATCTGGATTTTAGTGAAGCCCCACAGTTCAGTCATTCTTTCCGGGTGTCAGTCTCAATTATAAAATGAAGGCGCTGGGGGGCACAGATGTACCTCAGTAGGAGACTGTGTGCTCAGCGTGAGGACTTGTGTATGATCACCAATTACCCGCCATCCCCAAAAGAGCCAGGTGTGGTGGTACATGCCTGTAATCGTAGCACTCTGGGAAGCTGAGGCAAGACAATTACAAGTTCAAAGCCTGCCTAGCAAGACCTTGTCTCAAACAATTTAGCAAAACCCTGTCTCCAAAAACAAAAGGAAGGGAACAAGGGAGGTAGGGCGGTGTGGAGGTCCTGGGTTCAATCTCCAGTATCGTCACTCAAAATCTGTGGGATTGTGGGGGCTGGTGAGCTCACTAAGTTCCATTCTCGTAAGGTCTAGAAGCCAAAAAGGGTGAGCTGGCATCTGCCTACAGAGGGAATGTCCGAGTGTGCTCCAGAGCAATGAGGGGTACGGCACTGATGGCATCGGCAGCGCGCGCCCCAAGAATGGGAATCCAGGCACAGTTCTCGCTTGGCTCCGCGTGGTTTGTAGGGGCAATCGCAGCACGCAACTCACCCAAGTTCTCCCAAACAAGAACTTTTGACACCTACCAGAGAGGTAAAGTGAGGGAGATCGGAAGTCGAGATGGCCCATCTCGCAAGCACACTTTGGAGGTTCTTGCGGTGGGAACCATCCCCCAGACCCACAGACCTACCTCCTGGACTGGCCCCACTACGAACGAAAGTGTTCCGAGTCAGACGCGGACACCGGAACGCGCCGAGGAGCCCGGGGACGGCGGGCGCGCCGATGGGAACGCGCTGGAGGATGGTGCGCACGCGCCCAAGGCGCCCCCACTTCCGGCAGCGAAATCAAGGATTCAGAGTGCAGGAGGGCCGGAGGCGGCGGCGGCGTGGGTGGGGGCGGGGCGGGATACGCTCCCCGGCCCCTCTAGCCCCATGGAGGTACAACTCGAAGGTTGGGGGGAGGTCACGAGAAACCGGAACTGCGGAGCGCCGGGAACCCGCCCCACTTCCGGCAGAGTAGGGCCTGGGGAGGGAAAAAGCGTGAGCAGGAATTTGGCCTGCCCTGTCGTGGGGCTGGCGCCGCTCACGTCTCTGTGACGTCACCGCGCTGTCACTGCCCACGTGACTCGGACGCCGGCATCTGCGAACTGTAGATGTAGAAGCTTGTGATCTCACACCAGGCGCGCCTTTTATAGTATTTCCAGCTCGGTTATGGTTTCCCAGAAAAGCAGCATCAGGGACCAGGCTCGGAGCTCTTCCCGTTCGGCTGGCGAACCTGACGCCAGCCGGGGTCCTGGTCCTGTGTGGTACTTATCCTGGATCCCAGCTCACTGCGTCCTCGCTCCCCGCGCCACCAGTTGGAACTTGGGATGCCAGGCGTCTCCGCCCGGAGCCTCTCCCTCGAGGAGCGGAGGCAGCTAGCTGTGCACCTCACCCGTGTCCTGGCACTGTACCGTTCCATCCTGGACGCCTACATCATCGTGAGTCCACAGGGTCGTGGGCGGGCTGCTTCTGGTAGTGTGGTTGGCTGGGTGCTCATGACTGGGAATTTACCATTGATCTTTTTTCTCTCGAATTTGCAGTCATTCCAGAAGAAAGATTAAAAAGGCGGTAATTTCCTTTACGCCTGGCCAACACATGGACTTTTGAGTCGTACTGCAGTTAACATCAAACTCTCTTAGGAGTATATGAGATGTTACAGTAAAACATGTGTTAATTCATTCTAACTGATTTTGTTTTATTGTGCAAAGTTTAGCTTTAGAATCACAGTGGGCCTAGAATCCTGCCTCCTGTACTGTGTTAATACTAGGGTTTTTTCCCGCCTCTTTATTCCAATCCCTAGTTTCATCAATAAAATGGATCCCTATCCGAAGGCTCACTGCTAATAATAAATGAGATAATGTACAAATGGCTGAATTATTTAGCTTGCACTATTTTGAATGAAGTATTCAGATCTCACACCCACACACTATCCTTGGTTCACCTCTTTCATTCATCCACAGACCAGTTCTTCAAGTTCCCTTGGCTTTACCTCATCGCAGACGCCAAATTCATTCGCCTTTCTCTCCATTGCTGCCTCTGTGGGCCGAGCCACCCGCACTTCTTTGAACTACTTGCTCTCTGTTTACTAATGTCTGTCGGTCACCAGCATTTCTCTGAGCAGCTGGATGGAAGTCTTCAAACATAAATCTTACCATCTTATCACAACACTCCATTGCTTCCTAGATACTTCGATGAAATGCTATTTCCTTGCTATGTTATTTGTATATCCCTGCATAATGGGAGCTCTGCTGTTTCTTTGTCCACATCAAATTTCATTTTCTTCCTACATGCACTCTGCTATGTTATACTGGCCTGATTTCTGTCTCACAAATACGATAGGTGTCTGGGCCTTTGCATTTGTTGATCTGCCTGGAAAAATCTTCCTGGAAAAACAATAGAGCAAGCATTTGAATAAAATAGATTTCATTTTCTGGCTCTTCTCTTTACTAGCTTTTTGAATCGGGCAGGCCATTCAATTGCTGTCTTTAGTTTCATCTGTAAAATGGGGGCTAAAAATAGAACCTGCCTCATAGAGTTGTTTATTAAATACATTCATACATGTTAGATGTTTCAACAGTGCCTGGCATAGAAAGTATTCTGTGAACATTTGCTATTGCTTGTATTTTCTGTGTGTGTGGTATTAAGGATTGAACTAAGAGCCTTCATGCTGAGCTACATCCCTTGCCCTTTTTGTCTGTATTTTTTATTTTTATTAGTACATGTCAGCAGTGCATAATGATTACATTCATTATGGGGAGTTGGTACATGTACATATCTTTTTTTTTTTTTTTTTTTTGGTACCAGGGATTGAACTTACAACCTTGTGATTGCCAGGCAGGCACTTAGGCCGCTGAGCTAAATCCCTAGCCATATCTTAATTCTTCATTCCATCCCTCTTTCTCCTTCCATCTCTTAGTCCCCTGCCCATTTACAAAACAGTTCTTTGTTTCCTATTATCTGTGTTTTATTTTGCTCTTTAGTTATACATTGAGTTTCTTATGTAGGAGAAACCATGATATTTAAACTTGTGTGTCCAGTTTATTTCATTTAACATTGTGGTTTCAAGGTGCACCCATTTTCCTACAGATGACTCAAATTTATCCTTTTTTATAGCAGAGCAGTACTCCATTGTGTATAAATACATTTTCTTTATCCATTCATCTGTTGATAGACATATAGGCTGCTTCCAAAATTTAGCAAATATTGTGAATTGTGCTGCTATAAACATGGATATATGTGTATCACTTTAACATGTGTTTAATTCTCTGGAACATAAGAATAGGGCTTATTATCCCATTTTCTGATGTCCTTTTAATCTCCTTTTTCAGAGTAATTTTTATTATCGATGTCATTCTCTTCATTAGATTAATTCCCAAGTATTTAATTTTTCTTAAAGTTGTGAATGATGTTATTTTCCTAATTTCTTTCTTGGTGGATACAAGTGGTTTCTTGGTGGTTGTTTGTTTGTTTGTTTGTTTGTTTGTTTGTTTTTTGAGACAGGGTCTCACTTTGTAGTTCAGGCTCACCCTGAACACTAGTACAGGAGATCCTTCCTGCATCAGCCTCCCAAGTTCTGGGATTACAGGCATGGACCATCACACCCGGCTGGAGTCCTATCGAATTTTGCATGTTGATGTTGTATCCTGCTACCTTGCTGAATTTATTAAGTTCTAGAAATCTTGGTGGAATTTTTTGGGTCTTCTGTTTAAAAGATCGTGCCTTCTGTAATAAAAATGGTTTGACTTCTTCCTTTCCTATAAATGTCCCCTTTCTTTCTCTTGTTTGATTGTTCTGGCTGAAGTTTTAAGTACCATACTGAACAGGAGTGGTGATTGTGGACATACTTGTTTTGTTCCTGATTTTAAAAAACAGGCTTTCACTTTTTTCTCACTTAATATGATGTTGGCAGTAGGTTTGTCATAATTTGTTTTTGTTTTTTTGAGATGGGTCTCACTATATAGTTCAGACTGACCTTGAACTCACTGTGTAGTCCAAGCTAGCCTCAAACTTGAGGTGATCTTCCTGCCTCAGCCTCCTGAATGCTGGGATTACAGGCATGTACCACTATGCCTGGCTTCTTCAGAGTTTTATTTTGTTTTGTTTTGTTTTTGAGACAGGGTCTTACTATGTAGCCCAGGCTAGTCTCAAACTCATGGCAATTCTCCTGCCATGATCACTTTCCTGAGTGCTAGGATTACAGATGTGCGCCACCTTGCTTGGCTTTGTATTTTCTTTACATGTCTGATTCCTATTCAACATTCAAGTCTTAGCTAGTGTTAACTCCTCAGCCATGGCTCCCCATCACCCTATCTGAAGTAATAAACTCTAATTACATAACTTTTCTAAGTGTTGTATTGTTGGTGGTACTTAATGCTAGCTGAAATAATTTTTTATGATTATTACCTTGCATAGCTGAGGATCAAATTCAGAACGTTACACAGGCTGGGAAAGCACTGTACCAGCACTACCTCCCTAGTATGTGAGTTTTTTTTGAAATGTAAACTCTGCAAGATCAGGGTCTTGTTTCTGTGGATCACTATTATATCTCCTGAGCTGAGGACAGAGATTGGTGTAAAGCCAAAACAAAGCCCCAAAATTTATGATGAGTAAATGAATTGATTAAAAATATACATGTGTCAGTGTATATTTACAGATGGTGTACACCTGTAATCCCAGCACTTGGGAGGCTGAGGCAAGAGAATCACAAGTTTTTTATTTGTTTGTTTATTTTTTTGTCTTTTTTGAGACAGTTCAGGCTGTCATTGAGCTCACTTTGTAGGCCAGGCTGGTCTCAAACTCGAAACGATCATCCTGCCTCCTGAGTGCTGGGATTACAGGCATGAGCCACCACACCCAGCTCGAGAATCACAAGTTTGAGGCTAGTAATGAGTTTAAGGTCAGACTGGACTACATAGCAAGACTGTCTCAAAAGAAACAAAATAATGCCCAGTGTGGTAGTACATGCCATAATCCCAGCACTCTGGAGGCTGAGGCAGGAGAACTGCTATTAGTTTGAGGTCAGCCTGGCTACATAGTGAGTTCAAGGTTAGTCTGAACTTCACAGTGATAACCTGTGTCAAAAAAATATATGTATATGTGTGTGTGTGTGTGTGTGTGTGTGTGTATATGCATGTATATGTGTATATACGTGTGTGTGTCTGGCACATAAAATGGTCGATTACAAAATGATACGGTGGGCCTAGGGATATAGCTCAGCCGCATAGTGCCTGCCTGGCAAACACAGTCCTGAGTTTGAGTCTTGGTACCTAAAAAACCCCAAAATAATAATGTGCTAATACTGTGAGTCAGTTACCATGGTAGTGTTAGGGATGTATCTGTGAAGACACTGTCCCCACCCTAAGGAAATCCAGTCCAAGCCAGGCACACACACACACACACACACACACACACCGGTAGTCCCAGCTGCTGCAGAGGCTGTTCAGAAATATCTGAGTTTGAGGTCCGCCTGGGCACACATAGACCCCATCTCCCTCCCTGTTCCCAAAAAAAGTGGAGAGGACTGACGCAAATAAGTGGGGGCACTGTTACAATGAAGGACGCCCAGCATACAGTCTGGACTCAGAAGCAGAGGTCAGCCCGCTAGAAATGGGGAGGAGGAAGTGGGCTTGGGAGGAGAGCTGCCTCCAGGAGGCAGAGGTGCCTGCTGAGTGAGGGGAGGTAGGCAGGGAAGAGTGGGCCTGGTAACAGCTAGTGTCGTTTTGAATGCATCTCTATTTCTTTTGCAGGAATTTTTTACAGACAACCTGTGGAACACACTCCCTTGCTCATGGCAGAAAGCGCTAGATGGACTAGAGCCACCGGAGCTGGCTTCACAGCTCCTGGGGATGCCTGGAGAAGGAGAAGTGGTCAGGTATGGCATGCAGGGGCCCCGTGCTAGGGAGCTCAGGGCAATAGGCTCTTCGGTGATTCTTCTCAGTGTTTCCTAAGGTCGTCCTGGGCCCGGTTAGGGACTGGTGAACTCAAAACATGACAGGACTATTTACTGTTGCCTGGGCTGGCTTATCTCAGGTACAGGTCGGTGTGGCCACTCACCCTGCTGGCCCTGAAGTCCGCAGCCTATGCCTTGACTTTTACCCGGATGCCCAGCTTTCAGACCCCCTCTGAGTTCCTGGAGAACCCCAGCCAGAGCTCCAGACTGACAGCTCCGTTCCGGAAACATGTCAGACCCAAGAAGCAGCATGAAATCCGCAGGCTGGGAGAGGTAAGAAGATGGCTGAAGTATGGACAGTAGCTGGAAACCCAGGGAGTTTAGCCAGGGCACAAAATGTGTGCTGTGCACTTCAGCAGGACCAGAGGCCCTAGATGCTTTTCTCAGAAGATACTGTAATCCTACCTGGGCAGCTCTTTCTCCATCCCTTTGCTGGATTGATTGGCAGCTGTGTCTGAATCACTCTTAATCCCATTCTTACATCTCCACAGTCTGCTTTGGGCTTCACAGAGGGCTCTTATTCTATGGGGCAGACTGAGTCGCTAACCTGACTGCCCTGAACATGGTCTGGGCATCCACACCCATCCTCCACAATGATTTCCCAACCTCTGTATCTTTCTTGGCTCCCTCTGTCCATCTTCCTCTGCCATCTTTGGCTCTCTACTCTCGTTATGGATGTTTGCTCCAGGAATGAAGAGCTAATGGCCAGGAGACCTTTGCTTCCTCCTCTTTTAGTTGGTGAAGAAGCTGAGTAACCTCACTGGCTGCACTCAGATTGTGGACGTGGGCTCGGGCCAGGTGAGTCAGACCCCTGACATACTGTGTTTTTAAGCCATGAGGATAGAACAACTGGAAGTCAGGTTTAAGGCCTCAGGCCCAGGGAGGCAGGTTCTGAGAAGTAGCAGAAAGAGGCAGCAGGGGCAGTAAGAGGGTGGGAGAATAAAGAAAAAAGACGAAGAGGTCCGGTGGAGCCCTCTCTCCTGATGGGAGGAAAGGAACTCTTAACCAATACAGTGCACTTATTTACACATTTAGCAAGATGATGTCACGTGACACCCTTTGCAAAGCAACCCCTTGCTTGGATAGTGCTGTGGCTTGGTGTGCTCTGGCTGCAGCAGCTTGTTTATGTGGCTCGCTCCAGGCGCTTTTGTTCTAGTGATGGCCTTGCTTCAGCCTGGTCTGTGTGATCCATCTCCAGGTTTAGCTGCTCCCAACAGCAGGGAATTTCAGTTTCTGTGGGCCCTGAGAGTCAAGTGCCCGGGCCACCGACAGGATGGGTGTGGACAGAACTCCAAACGGGATGACTGTGTCCTCCCTGTCATGACTTAAGGGCCACCTTTCCCGCTTCATGTCTCTGGGCCTGGGACTGACGGTGAAGAGCATTGAAGGGGATCAGAGATTAGTGGAGTGCGCACAGCGCCTGGACCAGGAGCTTCTGCAGGCTTTGGAAAAGAGGAGGAGCCCACAGGTAGGGCAGCCCCACTGCAGGAGCAGCAATTACTTGTCTTAGTTCCTGCTCTCCTGTTTCAGCCTGAGGTGGTATGCTCTCTGCTTCTGCTACATCTTCTCTGAGATCCTCCTTCTTGAAGCCTTACCATATCTCAGAGGCACTTTGGAGTTACAGAATGCTTTCCACACCAATGTGCTCCTTTCACAATAGCCTGTGAAGTTGCCAGTCACGCATTATCATCATATTTGTTACTAGCTGGGCATGGTGGCATATAGCTATAATTGCAGTACTCAAGAGGCAGAACCAACAGGATTAACTCAAGTTTGAGGCCTGCCTGGACTACACAGTGATTTCAAAGCCAGCCTAATCGACAGCAAGACCCTGTCTCCAAAAACAAAAAACAAAAAAATCTTTATTGTAGCTGGGCATGGTGGCTCACGCCTGTAATCCCAGCTCTTGGGAGGCTGAGGCAGGAGGATTGTTGCAAGTTTGAGACCAGCCTGGGCTACAAAGTGAGCTCAAGGCCAGCCTGAACTGCATAGAGAGACGCTGTCTCAAAAAGATTAAAAAAAAAAAAAACTTTATTGTGGGCGGGGGTGGTTCTGGGGATTGAACCAACAAATACTCTATTCTGAGCTCCATCCCCCAGTCCTCAACCAGGCATTAGACACATTATCCAAGAAAACTTGGGGGTCGAGGTGGAGCTCAGTGTTAGAGCACTCAGCCAGCTTTGGGGCTCTGGGTTTGACCCCAGCATGACCCAAATTAATAACGAAAAAAAACCAAAAAGTAAAACTAGGGTGAGAGAGATGAAAAGATTTGCATTGTCAGCAACAGTGGACCCAGTTGATGTCATCTCCTGATTATGGTCTGGCAGCTCTCTCCTGTGTCCCAGCCCTTGGATTCCTCCTTGAGAAGTAATGCAGAGCATAGGTTCTTTCTTGTATCTGAGGTGTCCCAACGACAGACTTTCTTAGTTTTGTCCTTTCTTGCCTCCACAGGTGGTCCCAAGAGGCCCTTACCTCTGCCCCCACCATGTGGTTCGGTGGGTCGACCCCACAGCCCTGTGTGAGGAGCTTCTGCTTCCCCTGGAGGAGCCTCAGCAGGATGGTAGACCTCGCTTGCTGCTGACAGGTCTCCACGCCTGTGGAGACCTAAGTGTTGCCTTGCTGAGGCACTTCTGCTGCTGTCCTGAGGTGGTAGCCCTGGCCTCAGTGGGCTGCTGCTACATGAAGCTCAGTGAGCCTGGTGGCTACCCACTGAGTCAGTGGGTGGCTGGGCTGCCTGGCTGTGAACTGCCCTACAGGCTCCGGGAGGGGGCCTGCCATGCCCTGGAGGACTATGCCGAGCGGCTACAGAAAGCTGGCCCTGGCCTTCGAGCCCACTGCTACCGTGCAACACTGGAAACCGTCATCCGACATGCTTGTCCTGAGCTCCGTCGTCCAGGCGTGCAGGGGATCCCCAGGGTCCATGAGCTCAAGATTGAAGAGTGAGGTTGAGGGGGGTCACCAACTGGCAACCTAACTTTCTGCCCACCCATCCTTAGTGTGTCCAGAGAAAATCTGTGCCTAGAGGAGTGGAGTCTCTGACTGGGGCAGCGTGATCCAATGTGTTTGGAAGTTGTCCTTAGCCAGGTGTAGCCACACACCTAAGATCTCCCAGCCACTTGGAAGGATGAGTCAGGAAAATCAAAGCTCGCCTGGAAAACGTAGTGAGATCCTGTCTGAAAAGGGACTGAGAAGTTAGCTTACTTTGGAACCCAGATTCAGTCCCCAGTACTGAATCAACAACAAAAGGTCCTCCTTACCATTTCGGGAGACCCTGAAAGATGTGTAATTGTTTTATCTGCAGTGTGGGACTCAGACCCAGGGTTTCATGCATGCTAGGCACCCTGCTACTAAGCTACACCCCAGGCCAAATGTAAAGTTTCTGTTTTGTTTTGGGTTTTTTGGTCTTTTTGAGACAAGGTTTCTTTTTTTTTTTTTTAATCGGTACCAGGGATCAAATTCATGACTGCATGCCTGTAAGGCAGGTGCTTCTGCTGCTGAGCTAAATCCCCAGCCTGAGACAGGGTTTCACTATACAATTCAGGCTGGCCTTGTACTCAGGCTGATCTACAACTTGCAACAATCTACGTTCCTCAGCCTCCTAAGTGCTGGGATTATAGGTATACACCACTATACCCAGCTCCAAATGTAAAGTTTTCAAATGTTAAAAATGTGGCAAAATAACTGGGAAAAACTTAACTGGAAATAAATTTTTTGATCAATTTTCCACTAGAGTTTATAGCCAGGGAAAGCTTTAATGTGTATTAGGCTAGGCACTGCAGTGCATGTCCACAGTCCAGCAGTTTGAGAGCTGGAGCAAGAAGATGTTGAGCCCAGGAATTTGGGGCCACCATGGGCAGTATTACCTGTTTCACCTGTTTGGGGTCTTTTTGGTTTTCACTTGTTTTCCCAGTAGTGGGGATTGAACCCAGAACCTTATCCTGAAGTATATCCACAGCCCTTTTATTTTTTTGAGACAGAGTGTCTTGCTTTGTTGCCCAGGTTGGCATTAAATTTGTGATCCTCCTGCCTCAGTCTCCCAGGTAGCTAGGATTATGGATATACCCACTATATTGTGAGACCTTGATTTTTAAAAAGTAGTTTAGCTGGGGATATAGCTCAGTAGCACAGCACCTGCCTGGCAAGCATGAAGTTGTGAGTTCGATTACTGGTACCCCCCCCCCCAAAAGTACAATTTAGCTGGTTGGTATCCCATACCTATAATCCCAGCACTCTGGAAGCTGAGGCAGGATTACCACAAATTCAAGGCCAGCTTGAATACATGGTAAGAGCCTGTCTCAGAAAACAATAATGAAAGTTGTATATTGGGGTAGCAAATCCAGTAAAGTTGGAGTCAAAGGAGGAACAGGCAAAGTTAAAAGTAGGAGGCAGAGGTTCCTAAACTAAGTGCCATCTGGGTGACCCTACAGATATGTGCAGCAGGGGCTACAGCGAGTGGGACTGGACCCCCAGCTGCCACTGAACCTGGCTGCCCTTCAGGCTTACCAGGCCCAGGAGAATCGGGTGGTGGCCTTCTTCAGTCTGGCCCTCCTGCTCGCACCATTGGTGGAGACGCTGATTCTGCTGGACCGGCTGCTCTACCTTCAGGAGCAAGGTAAGGGGGAGGGGCTGCAGTTTTAGGGTTCCTCCTTCAACCCCAGCTTTACATCCACCAGACCCTGGTTGCCACCTCCCAGAGTGGGGGATTTAAGAAACGCAGGTTCCCACCACACTGGCCTGTGCGGGCGTGTAGAACTTGAAGGCTATGAGGACAGCCTCTGGTCAGTTCCTCCTCAGACATCCGTTTCTCCTGAGGCTGCCTGTGGGGAATAGTGGCTGTGCCTGCCAGCTGGCAGGAAGCACCAAACAGTCTGGTCCATGTGTCCCTTTCTGATTAGCCCTACCTTTCTTCCAGGCTTCCACGCTGAGCTCTTGCCCATCTTCAGCCCTGAATTGTCCCCTAGAAATCTGGTTCTGGTGGCCACCAAGATGCCCTTGGGTCAGGCCTTCTCTACTTTGGAGACTGAAGATGGCTGATACAGCTCAAGGAAGAGGACATCAAAGACCCCATCTGAAACCACTAGGTGCTGGAGGGGCACTGTGCACCTCCTCCCCAAGAAAGCGGCTCCCTGCAGCCTTCCTTAGATCCTCTTGAGTTAATACTCTTTCCTGCCATGTGGTATATAATACTGTGTGAAGTTTTCTTTTCAATTTATTAAAACCCAGAAGACTTTACTTCCTGTTTCTAATAAGTACTAAAAAGGCCAGGGACTTAGCTCAGTGGCATAAGCACCTGCTGGGCAGATGCGGGTCCTGAGTTCGATCCCTGGTACACCCAAAAAGCTGAAAAGGACAGAAGTGTGGCTGTCAGATGTCACTGCTTGATGCCCTCCCCAGCAGGTAGCCTGGGTGATACCTTCTTTTGCTCAGAGGTCTCCCTGGAGGGAGAAGCTGTCCTTTTGGTTTCTTTCCATCCCATCCCCAGGAAGGCCACCGTCCATTTAAGTTGTACTATTATGAGGAAACTAGCTCTTCCCTCAGGCCCTGGAGGTGGGCACGCTGAGGTGGGGTGTCACTAGCAGACTACAACACACAGGCTGGCTCGTGGCACTTTATTAATGTCTGAGGAACAGGCACCTCAAACTTCACAGTTAAGGGAGAAGCTGCTGTTTCAGACTCAATACCAGTAGACTTTCTTGGGTTTCCTGGTTTCTTGGATCCCCATTGCCTCCATCACCTCTTCCTCCAGTGTCTTTAGACGAGGTACATACGTTCTTTCTAGGGCATCTTCCACACATGTGTCTTTGGGGCCATCTGTTGAAGTAGAAGAGAGATGGTTGGGAGGGTCTGCCAACTTAACACCTTTTCCTCCTCCTCATGCCACCCCTACCCTCTTCCTGCCCCTCACCCAGCCTCACCAATCCATGTTTCAGGGATAATGCCATCAGCTCTAGGAAATTCAGGTTTGGGAATAACTCTTCCTGATCTTGTTGAGACTCGAACACGCTCTCCTGCCTCAGTAAATCTCCACTCAATCTCAGTGGGTTTCCTGGTAGACACAAAAAGTGAACCTGATCTAGGATCTAGAACCCTCTATCACATCGCATGCCAAAAATGGAGTAGTGGTTAAAAGCACCAAAGTTACCTACCACATTATTTATTTACGTTTGTATTGGGGGTACTCATACAGAGTCATGTCCAGGAGATGGACCACTCAATTTCTAGAGCATCCAACTCACCATTCTAGTGGCTAAATGGGCTGCCCATCCATCTATGGTCAAACCTTCATGGGCCAGGGGTGAGATGCCCCCTGACCACAGCCCCAGGTGCTTGCCTGTCCATAGGATCCACAAGTTTGACCTGGTTGTGAAGCAACGGGGCTTCACTAGGAATCATGGTTCCTGGAGAGTCCTTGGTCCTGCCGATGTAGCGGAAATGCTGTCCAAGAGAGAGAGTTATCAGAAAGCAAGATGTGTGAAGGGGGCTTGCCCTTCACTTCTCAAAGTTGAAAAATAGGATGCTCACTCATACAACCATCCACTAAGCCAGGTTCCTGCCGCCTTATGCTGCTTTTAATAAGGACAGACCGGACAGGCTCTTCTACTTTTCACTTACTGTGTTCAGCCCCTCCAAGACCACCCAATTTCGTTGCCGGATGACTTGAACCACTTTTCCCTGCTTCCCAGCATCCTTGCCTTCTAGAATCTCCACCTGTGAGAAGACACAAGGATCAGAGAGATGGATCCTTCCCTGGGGGAGCCTCCCCATCACTCCACCCTCTTGGAAGAAGCTTACTATGTCCCCACAGAACAGGTGCCAGTCTTCATCAGAGATGGGCTCCACAACTACTGGGCGACGCCGGATCCCTGGGTGGTTCTTCCTCTTATCTCCCAGGGAGCCTGGGCGGCTCATTCCATAGCGGTAGTGGGGAGGCAACGTGACCTTGGATGCCAAGGCCAGCAGGGCAGAAAGACGCATAGCTGGAGGCTCTGGGAGATCTCACCAGTGAGACTCAGAAGCTTTATTTGTCAGCTCTGGGGGAAGAGAAGCAAGGAGACTAAGCAAGAGAAGGAACTTTTTTTGTTGTTTTTCATGTTACTGGGAATCAAATTCATAGCCTTGCACTGAGCTACATCCTTGCCCTTTTTATGTCTGAGACAGGATGATCTCACCAAGCTGCTCAGGTTGGCCTTCAACTTGTGATTACCTAGCTTACCTGGACAGCTGGGATTATAGGGGTTTACCACTATACTTGGCAAGAACATTTCAAACCATTTATCAGTTACTTAAATACAGAATGACCACAAGTTTCATATTTTAAAAATCTTTTATAACAAGAAATACAAAAATGACAATTTTATCAAATTTACTCAGTGTAAGAATGGACTAGTTGAAATTACAGCTGCCCAAGCGAGATGCTCAGGAGAGTCAAGTGCATAAACATGCTACTTGAGTGACACTCAAGGGAAACCGTTAAGTGGTTAAAGCACTTATTCTGTGTCTCAGTGGGCCTCAATTCTTTGAACCTCATAGGATTGTATTATTTTCACTTTATACATGAGGAAGCAGGCTAAGTCATGCCCATGGTCACAATGCTATTGTGGTAGAAATTAGCATTTAAATCCATATATAGCTGACTTTAAAATCCAAAATATTCATTGAGTTTATGGGCCATGGTATGTATCTTTTCACTTCTGACTCCATCAGATCCCAGTAGAATTTGCCACACAGTAGGTACTTGAGAGAATTATTAAATGATATAGCAGGATAGCAAGGAAACAGGCAATGGAATGAAAATACTGGGATGGTGCTAAAAGGCAGGCAAATAAGGCAAAATGAACAGAGGTAGCAGAGATTGAAAACTGGAGATAGAATGTCTGAATCACAGATAAGAAATAACTACTCCTCCCTATGCTTTTCTAAAGGAAAAGGACCTAGAACTAGACTCTAAGGTTATATCCTATATTTTCCAATTAAGTATATGCTGTAAGCCTCTTGATTTTTTTAAATTTTTATTTTACTTTTTTTTCTTTTTTTTTAATCGGTACCAGGGATTGAACCTACAACTGTGTGCTTGCAAGGCAGGCACTTATGCATTGAGCTAAATCCCCAGCCCCCTACTTATTTTTTTGAGACAGGGTCTCCCTATGTAGCCCAGGCTGGCCTTGAATTTACAGTGATCCTCTTGTCTCAGCCTCCTAGAGTGCTGGGATTACAGGCTTGGGCACCATGCCTGGCACCTCCCAATTCTGGACAATGGACTGAATTAACAGGGTAGTAAGAGAACTAGCAAAGATAAAATTGGCTTCAGCCTACTGAGAACTTATTACTTGCAAAGTGCCATCTAAATGTTTTCCTGGCCAGATGTGGTGGCACAAGACTAATCCCAGCACTCTGGAGACTGACAGGGTTAGATCACTGCAAGTTCAAGACCAGCCTGGGCTACATAGTTCAAAACCAACCTGAAGTATGAGGTGAGACCCTTAAATAAGATCCTCTCATTTAAGTCTATGGACAAATGATGAAGTTACCATTAATCTTATAAATAAGGATGAAGCTGGGCATGGTGGCTCATGCCTGTACTCCCAGCACTCGGGAGGCTGAGGCAGGAGGATTGTTGTGAGTTCAAGACCAGCCTGGGCTACAAAATGAGCTCAAGGTTAGCCTGAACTGCATAGTGAGACCCTGTCTCTAAGAGACAAAATAAATAAATAAATAACGATGAACCTGCCTTCAAAGGATGAGCTAAGTGCACTATAATGGCATAGAGTCCAGGGCTGGAAGTCAGATCACCTGACTCCCTACTGTCATCTGGTCTAGTCCCTGTGCTGACATTGTCTTACAATTAATTTCTGAGCTTCATTTTCACCACCCATAACACTACAGCACTGCTGGAGTCATTTAAAATATTTTAACAGTGCACGGTTTTATCTCATGGATAAAAGTATTCTGACAGTCCTATTTAGGGGAAGGAAATAAACTGAAGTACTTGTTCTGTAGGACAGGAACTGTTTTCCTAAATATCCCCATTCAGCTTCAACAAATGACTGCCAGGCACTACTGTGACAAACCTAATGGCGGGAATTTCACCATTAGAGGCATTTGATCTTCACATTGCCCAGGAAGACAGACGGTCAGGTCCAACTATCATTGAAGTCCTTTTTACAAGTAAACTAAGGCCCTGAAAGGTGATAGGACTTGCCCGGGTCACAGCGCCTGACAGGAGCGGGGCTGGTCTGTAGGCCCGAGCCACTTGCGTGCGTGCTGCAAAGGAGACCACCCTTCCCCCACCCCTTCCAGGTCTGTGGCTCAGGAAGGTGAACCGGGAGCCGGCCCAAGCCAGGGCAGCGTCCCACCCCTTACACCTTTTTCTTCTGCTTTCTCCAGTCTGCACAGGCTGGCATCTCTTCCGCAGCGGGACTTGCACTGTACGCTCTGGAGGCGCCGCAGACTGCTAGCGGTGCGGGACGCCTGTCCCTCACGTCACCGCTCCAAAGGCTTCGCCCGCCAGTCTCCTCCAGGTGCGCACCCGGCTCCCAGACATCACCAGACCTCAGCTTTCTTCACCCACCCGCTCCAACTTTCTGGTGCAGAGAAACCCAACGGGAGGCGACTGAGCCACAGCCAGAGAAAAAGGAGGCACTTCCCGCACCGCACGAAGACAGACCGACCACGGAGCCGTAGTACCTCGAAGTGGAGCGGCCCTCAGCCCTTCTGCAGCTCAGCCGGCCTCCGCCTATCAACTCGCACGTGGGCCCTCAACCCGCCCACTGAGCTTCTGGGAAATGTAGTCTAATTGCAGAGCGGAACTCAGTCACCAATCTGGCTCCTCAGCATGCTGGGAGTTGGTGGAAACAGGAAGTTTGGCAGGCACTAGGCGATCAAGAAGGAGCAAGAACGCCGTGTCGGGAATCGAAGGCGAAGCTGGATAGGCTGACGCGCCTGTCACCTTCTGCGCTCGCTCTGCGCGGGGGCCGTTGGGAATTGTTGTCCCTAGAGGGGGTAGCTCCATTTTCTAGGTGGTTAGGACTTCCTGTTTCCTGGAAAGAACCTGTTTCTGAGCAAGACTGCAGACGTTTCTGCCTTGGCGTTTCTCTGCTGGACGGGGCCAGGGCAGATTTAAAAACCACCATAGGCATTCTGCAGGAAGGGATGAGAGGTGGGCCTTTCCATTGAGAATAGTCTAGTCACAAAATGTCAGATCTGGAAGAAATCTGAGAAGTGATCAACGTCGCCGGCACCACCACCAGTAAGGGTGACGGCTATCGTGCTAGTGGAGCAGAGCACTGAGACCAGATCTCCTGTCACCCTGTTTAACCTCACCTGACCCTGTGCGCCACAATAATCAGTGAAACACGTATTTTTGTTGTTTTGGTACTGGAAATTTAACTGGGAACCTTGTGCTTTATAGGCAGGTGCTGTGCTGCTGAGCTATATGCCCGACTGTTTGTTTTTTGAGACAGGTTTTCACTAGATAGTTCAATCTGACCTTGAGCTCACTATGCAACCGAGGCTGGCCTGGACTCATGATAGGCCTGCCGGTGCCTCTGCAATGCTAGAATTGCAGGTCTGCATCACCACGCCCTGTGAAGCACATATTCTTACACCAACTACTAGGCTGGTAACCTAGGGCCCTTACCCATTTTGGCCTGTACCTTGTGTAATGTCAGGAACTGCAATGGGCAAACTAATCTGTGGCAAGAATAGCCTGAGGAAACAATAATCTGATTGCTCTTTAGATAGGCAGACCTAAGAAAGCATCTCCTTACTAGGTGATTAAAACGAGGTTGTCAGCCGGGCGTGGTGGCTCACACCTATAATCCCAGCACTAGGGAGGCTGAGGCAGGAAGATCATTGCAAGTTTGAGACCAGCCTAGGCTACAAAGTGAGCTCAAGGCCTGCCGGAACTGCAGAGACCCTGTATCAAAGACAGAAAAAAAAAAAGAAAAGAAAAGAAAAACAAACCAAGGTTGTCAGTTGGCCACAAACCCTCACCAGCAAGAAGAGATTCATTCACTGGTCTGCAATCACTCTCATAAATAAATCATCCCTAAATCAATCTTTCACCAACACAGACTTTTTGGAAGTTTTTCATCTTTGTCAGTTAGCTTTTTGAATAGTTTCCTTGCCTCAACATCTTGTCCCTTGATTTCCGTGCAGCCAGCAGCTGGATCTGGGTCTGACAACAGCAGCGTTAGCAGAGGGAGAGGGTTATCCTCTCATCTCTGGACTTCCTTGGGAGCTCTGGGAGTCAAAGCTGTTGCTATGGCCATCCCAAATGCTCACTTCATGACTAGGAGGCTGGGGCAGATAGTGGCACATTCTTCCCAAACCCAATTTCTTGTCCAAAAAAAAGAATTTTTTTTTTGTAGTACTGAGGATTAAACTCTGGGACTTTGCACTCTGCTACATCCTCAGACACTGCACCCTGCCCTGTATTTTTCTTTCTTAGCCCTAAACTGCTATGTTGCCAAAGCTAGGCTCAAACTTTTGTGATCTTCCAGCCTCAGCCTCTAACTGCTAGAATTTCAGATGTGTACCACCACATAGAGCCTTTTTTTAATCCCTCGGACCTCATGGGAGAAGTTGTGTTAAACAGTGTGCAGAAGACGTAGAATGGATGGTATGGTTTATTCTAAGTCTGTGCTCACTCAGAGTTTTGGATTTTCTAATGGCCTGGGAAGGGGACAGACTGACACTTCCAACCTCAGTCTAAGAAGGTGATTAGGAAATCATTTGTATTGCCTTCTCCCATTAACCAATGGCCCCCAAAGAATCAGTCAGAATCCAATATAGTAATCAACAGGTTTTATTTTCCTAGAACTGAATTCATCTATGGTTCTCAGAGCTAAACTTTCAAAGCTACAGTCAGCAATTTTTCATCAGAGCCCACAGGAGAGAGGCAGGGATAAGAGACAAGAGATGGAGCGGTAAGAAACCACTAGGAAGAGGCTGGAAGAGGGCACTCACTCTCTCTGTCCTCTCAGTAAGTTACAAACCAGATCTAGCGAAAACACCAAGGGATCAGGTAGGGGTGTGTGTAGATAGGAAATGACACCAGAAGAAACACCAAAGCCCCAGCTACAAAAAGTCATCAAGCCCCACACAGAAGGGGAGCTCCCAGTGCACCTCAGAAAGGGGGGCAACATGGGGAAGGAGCAGAATAGGGAGCACACAAAGGGTTAGGGGCCTTTAAAATTTTTTTTTGTAATTTTATTTTATTAAAAACATTTCCTAAAAAATGTGTCTTTTCCTTTATGTCTGGGTGGTACATGTGACTAGGCTGGCCTTGAGTACTGTGGGAAAAGGGGGCAGGGCAGGGAATCCCATCTCTGGCCCCAGAGATCTAAAGGGGGCAGATGCTCAACACTCCTACCCACATGGGTAAAGCCAACCCTTCAGATCTCAGGTCCCTGGCCCAAACTTGGAAGCCCCAAAATCTCTTGATGATAAACTACAACTCCCAGAACCCCTGGAGACTCAGCAAAAGAATAGGTATTGTCAATCATCCAGGATTTATGAAAAGAAGCCCTCCCCCACAGGCCGCCCCACTTTCCTTGAATCTAGGCAGCTTGGAAGAGATGTGGCAGTAGGGGAGAGAAGCTCAGGATGCTGCCCTCTTGCTCCCTGAGACCCCCAGCCCAAAGCCCACCCTGTTTATGCTTCATGCCTTCTGCTCCTACCCAACGCCACCAGAATCCCTATAGAGGGGAGAAGAGGGTCAGATTGGAACAACCAGCCTGGGCCCACACAGAAGCCCTTCAAGCAGCATGGGACACAACAGCCTTGTCTCATCCCATGGAGCTGGGGACATGGCCCTAACTCAGGTCATAGGTGTGGGGACCCAGAAGTGGGTGCCAGATCAATCTCCACGGGCTGGGCTTACACTGGGAGAAATGACTGGGGAGCGGGTTGTGTGGAAAAAAGGGTTCCCAGTTTGCAGACCATGGCCAGTTTCCCCAGTAGCACCCAGACAGCAACAGGAACAGGGCGGGGCTCCTCTTGAAACATTGGTGGCTACAGGCTGTGGGATGGCGGAGGGGAGAAGGGTTACTTGCATGGACCCGGCTGGCCGCCTGGAAAGCCCACCCGCCACCTGAGAGGGGGTAGCAGCCTTCTCTTTGCAGGTGGCTGCTGCCAAGAAGGCACACTCACCTCTCATGATCTCTGATGCCCAGGGCCTCAGCATCCTCCTTGGCAGCCTCTTCCTCCTCTTCCTCTTCTTCAGGAGGAGGGTCCCGGCCAGAGCTGGGCTCAGAGGGGGTGCTATTCTTCTCCCCCTCTGTGGGGACAGGCCTCTCACCCTCCAAGGTGGCTGCCTCCTTCTCTTCCCCTTCTGGGTCTTCGGCCTCCTTGGGACGTTTAGGGGAGGAGTCCTAGGCAGGAGTGGCAGAGATGAGATAGGCTGAGGCTACAGAACATAGTCACCAGGCACCCACCCCAGGCTCCTTCTCTTTTCTGGGTTGACAGCTAGTCACTTCTTTTGCAGCCTGCCCCATTTTTTTTCTTGACAAAGTCTCACTACATAGGTCAAACTATCCTTAAATTCACAGTGATCCTCCTATCCCAGCCTTCCAAGTGCTGGGATTACAGATGTGCACCATCAAGACCAGTCTGCAGCCTCCTCTTAACTACAATGCTTTCTTCTACACCTCATCTCTTCAGCTCTCCAAGACAAGGGTTCTCTCTCAGCTTGAGGGCTCCCTGAGGGAGGAGAACCCGGCTACTATAGGGGACCCTATCAATGTTTCTGGGAGTCCTTACCTCCAGCAGGTCTCCCGCTCTCCTCTTCAGGGCCCCCTTCTCGTTCTTCTCCTTGGCTGGCTCATCAATGACCAGCTTCCCCTCCTCATCGCTGCTACCCTCTGCATTCCCTTTCTTGTCACCGTCACCCTCTGTGGCTTCAGGCTCTGGCTCTTCTGAGCAGCTCTTTTTCTGGGAGGACTGTGGCAGAGATGGCAGAGGCTGAGTGGCACCAGCAGCTGCAATGCTGGGCCCCCTCCCCTCAAGCCCCCCTCACTCACTTTTCTTTATCCCACCTCGCCCCCACCCCCACCCTGGTGCCCAGTCTCACGAGTGATTTGAGACCCACCTCTGTCGGATTAGCCCCCGGGTAAACCCACTGGCCGGGCAGGCTGGGCTCTGTGCAGGAGGGGGGAGGGCTGGAGCAGGAGGCAAAACCTCGGGTCAACTTCTCCCAGAGGGAGCTGGGACCCTTTCCCCGCCAACCCCGCCCCCCCACCCTCCCGCCTCATCCTGCCCGGCTCACGAGCACCTCCTCCTGGAAGCCTTCGTGGGAGGAGGAAGGCCATGTCCTGCACTCACATTGGGTCCAAAAGGCCCATCTTTACTTACCACGGCCACCTAAATAGTGGCCCCTAACCACAACTACACAACACGGGAAACCCGTCCCCTCTTGTAGAAAGCCCCACCCCACACCCCAAAAGCCTTGATGCTCCCCAAAGGCTAAGCATCACCTGGAGGCCAGGGCTCCCGGAGCCCATGGCCACACCTGCTGTCTAGGGGCTCTGGGGCAGATGGCAGCTCACCTGGTAACCGGAAGCCTTGACAGTAGGGTTGTTCTCGATCTCCCATAGCCCCTCGCTGAACCCTTTCCTCTTGTTAGGCTTGCCAAATTTCTCCTTGGACTCCTCGTAAGGGAAGAGGTCTTTGGGGCCCAGGAATGCCCTGGTGAGAGATGGGAGACTGTGCTCTCGAGCCCCTTGCTACCCCTGGGCTGCACAGCCCGATACAAAGGGGTCACCATCACCACCTCACTCCCCAGAATGGTCTTCCCTGGGCCCTCCCAGCCGGCACCTCACTGCCCCTCACTCACGTCTCGTGGGTCCCGAAGAAAAAGACTTGATACTTGTTGGCTGTGGATTTCACAGCAGCCTCTGGCATCTCATCAATCTGAGGTGAAATGAGGGAGGTGGGCATGAGCTGGCATTCTGAGGGCTTCAGTCAGAGGCAAGAGCACAGACCTCGAAAGCAGACAGTGGGTCCCCAGTGACCACAAGACTGGTTTGTGAACCACTTTTTAGTACTGAACTTTGTTCAAATTAAGTCATACATGAAACCCAGTCTCATCCCTCGCTTTCATAGTCAGATAACACCTTTCCCAGGACTTTTTTTTTTTTTTTTGAACAGGGGCTTGTCATATAGCCCAGGCTGGCCCTCAAATCCCAATCCTCCTGACTCAGCAATGCCTAAAATAAAACCACAGCTCCAAACTCTTCTCTTTTTTTCTCTCCTGCCCCACTACAATTTCCAAATGCTGCTCCATACATTTTATTCCCTTTCAACTCATGAGCACCTGTCCTATCTCTTCCCCACAACAGTGGAGTCTGAATTTCCTCTGCCACCTTCAGTTGTTAACCAGTCTACAGAACCTTTGCTTCTGCTTCCTCATGGGAAAGAACAGGTGGCCTCTACAAAACAGCATGGCGCAGCCTCACAGCTTCCACTCTACCATTACTTCTCCTGAAAGCCTCCTCCCTCCTGGTATGGCCAGCCCCATGGACAAACCTCCCCCTGGGCACCTTTCCTTCACAGTTCCAATTGGACACTGACTCATTATTTGTTGGATGTCTATGTGGACTACCTGGCACTTACTGATCCCCAAGGTTGGAGACCAAGTCTGTCTTTGTCCCTAGCCACAACAGGTACACGATAAGTATTTACAGAATGAACTTGTAAAACTGAGCACACTAATCTGGCTTAAGTGCAGGGGTGAGGTCAAAGGGCTGCCTATTTACCACCAGCTCTAACAGCAGCCCCCACAGCTTCTGAAAAACACTTTGAAAACCATCAAAGTAGTCAAACCCTCTTGTTTTACAGATGAGGAAACTGAGACCAAAAAAAAAAGTGATCTGCCCAAAATAAAAGGACAAGTTAGCAAGGGCCAAGATCCCTCAGACTACATCTCCTGACTTGATCCCCTGCCCGGAGTCCTGGCCCAAGACCAAGGCTGTAGTGGGAGGTACAGAGGTCTGAGGTCAGGAAAATGGAGAAACAGTGGCCTAGCCAGCCCCTCCCTATCAGGGCCTGGAAGCTGAGGCCAGGCTGCACTGGGGGTGGGACTACAACTCCCAGCAACACTTGCAGCAGCCCCAGCAGCTTGGCTTCCAGCCCACAGAGACCAGGTGGCCATGTTGACTGGGGCCAAGACACAGACAGTACAGACAGAGAGGCCAGGACAGTGACTACCAGTTAAGAAACAGGGACAGAGGACCCAACTGGAGGCCTGGGGAGAAAAGAGAGACTGAGTGGATGGGAATGAGCCCAGACACACCCAGGAGTGGGGAGAGGCCCAGGCATGAATTCCAGGGGCATCTCTCCCCAGATCTGGGAGTCTCCAGGCTTTAGGGCACCTCCCCCTGACCCCCATGGCCTCTAAGGACAGAGGTCCAGCCCCTCCCCCCAGGAGGACTCAGCACAAACTGGGCCCTCCCCACTATGGGGAGCCTACAGGGGTGAGAACAGAGGGTGGAGAGGCATGCAGCTCCCCCCACAAACAAGATCTTCATTGCCATGACAACCCAACCCCGCCTCCAGGGCCACTCAGCAACTAGGAATGTGACCGCCCCTCCCCCCGGGCCCTCTATGTGGATTGGGGAGGAAAGGACACTAACACCCCAACCCCCAAGCCTAGCGTCTAGCACCTGGGTCCCAGAAGTGCTAGAAAGCACAGCTAGGGCTGACGGGCTGGCAGACTGGTTGATGGGATGTGCTCTCCGAAGGCCAGTCCTCGGGGGAGAAAGGCGAGAGGCTGGATAGGCACCTGGTACCTGTCACCAGCTACTCCCAGCCTTCCTCTCAGAGGGGTAAGCAAAAACAAAATGAGGGTCTCCAGGGCGTAGCAATCCCAGGAGACAAGGACAGGCCAATAATAGCCTAGGCTTTTATTCCCTCGGCCTCCTGGATCTGCTCTGGCAGAACCCAGCAGGGGTGGGGGCAAAAGGGCTTATATGGCTGGCTGAGAGTGCAGTAAGGAACTTTGATCTTGGCATTCTCCGTGCCTACACCTGGGCCAGGGCATTAGCATGCTCAGAGTAAATGTAAGATGAAAGAGAAACCGAGGCTCAGGAAGGGAATGAGGGGGAAAGGTCAGTAATGAGACAGGGTTTCTCCAGGAAGGCAGACTGCAAAGCACCTGGCTGCCCAGTTTCCTAAGAAATGTGAACTTAAAAGACCCAACTGAGCCTGAAGGTGGAGCAGGGAGAAACAAAGGGATAGAGTCAGGGACTTAGCTCAGCAATGTAAACACCTGCCTGGCAAGCACAAGGTTCTAAGTTCGATCCCTGGTACCAACAACAGCAAAAGGATGGAATTAAAAATAGAAACACATCAGATACACGCACCTTGCTGACTTCAGGATTCAGAAAAGATGGTCAAAAAAAAGATGGTCCCAGATGTAAGGCACAGAGGACAGGCAGGGCAAGACCAGATAGGATCTTTGCGAAAAGGTCCTTCTCCCTTCCCACCCAGACATGGGGCAAGGGGACTCCTACTGCACTAAGTTCCCAGCCTTTATTATTTTTTTAATTTTTGTTTTTTTAGGGTCTCACTATGTAGTTCATGCTGGCCTTGAACTTACTATGTAGCTCAGGCTGGTCTCAAATTCAAGGTGATACTCCTGCTTCAGCCTCAAGTGCTGGAATCATAGGCATTTATCATCATGTCCAGCTTTTAAATTTATTTTGAGACAGAGTCTCACTAAGTTGCCCAGACTGGGCTTCAACTTGCAATCAGAAGGATCTCCTCCTGTGGTGGAATTATAAGCATGTGTCACCTAGCATGATCCTCTTTTCTTTTAATGGAATTCAAACCACTCAAAAAGAGGAAGAGGGTTTGCGTACAGCTCACGAGGTTTATAAGGCCCTTAGGTAGGTCAATCCCCAACATTAGATAGAGGTATGAGGGAGAGCAATCCCCTCTGTATGAGATTAAAGGAGATGCTTTTTCTCATACTTTGGAAGTAAAGAGTAGTTTTTTCTAGGCAGGGAGAATATAAGGCCTCAGGGGAGCACTGTACCCTAATAGATATCTGATTCCAGTTGGTGCCTTCGTATCCAGGCTGTGACTCAGAACCAGTGAGTCCATGTGAAGTGGGTCATGCTGTAGCCCCTCTGCCAGCTAACAGAAGAAGGCTCTGTAACCTCTCAGCCCTTGCAGGGATCTAGGCAGGTTCCTTCTCCTCAAGCCCAGGCCCATCTCCTGCACATCCTCCTCTCTGTTTGGACACCCCATCTTGCACATCCTGAGTTCTGCAGAGGGGTGAGGGGGATTGAACACACTGTTCCCCTGGCCTCAGACCACAAGCAGACCAGGGTCACCTCCCCAGCACTTGGGAAGGCAGAGGGAATACTGAGCACGTGTTGGTGGCCATCAGATTCTGACCACCACACCCAGGGCTGGACCGACCTGACCCAGGAACCGGAAAATCAAGGGCAACAGGCAGTTAGGCTGTTGGGGGCCAGGAAGTGTGGCAACCCTATGGGTGAGAGAAGAGGAGGGAGGACATCGGAGGAAAGACAGGGAGGAAAAGGTTGCTTAGAAGCTTTTCTGGGATTGTGAAACAGCAAAGAGTGAGAGGAGGCAGGAATCTGGAAGAAAATCCTTGAATCCTGGAGTTTAACTGTTAAGTGCTTGGAGATTCCCCAGGAAGTTGGGCAGAAGGACAAGGAAAAGAAAGGTTAAGATGGAGTCACACTATCTTTCCAGCCAGATCCTCTTATCACGTGGCCCTTCAAGCTGTGCTCTCAAGCATTCAGGGTCCTTCCAGAATCACCTATACCCTCAGCAGCAGGGACCAAGGGAGGCAAGGTCCACTTTATGGCTGAGAATTCAGCCTGCCCAGAGGTGTGCCCCTACTCCTCACTGTGTCAGGGGGGGTTGAGCCTCTCAGGCTCTGGCACTCAGAAGTCAGACAAGCCCAGAGAATGGTGAGGAGACTTGGCTTTGTTCTTTGGGGGGGAGGGGTCCCAGGAGGAGGTTCTGGGAAGTAACAGCCTTGAGTCCACCCTTCTTGACAACTATCTCAGTCAAGTGACAGAGTCAGGAAAAGTGCAGGCCCTTATCGTGCTGAAATCCAAGCCTGACTCCCCACCCCAACTCTTTTATTTTATCTAAAAGCTCCAGGCCTCAACTGAAGAGACTCTACCTTCCTCCTGTCTTGGAGGTGCAGGGTGAAAAGAAGAAACAGATGGCACCCCCAGTGCCAGGCACTGTCCTCACTTAACATGTCATCAGAAATATCAGGGTCTCCCTGACAGGATCGCTGTGGGTGCTTCTGTGTGTCTCTATCCCTTTTCCTTCCTCCTGATACAGATGTGGTTCTCGGAACCCACATTCCCAACAACACCTCCTCCCCATGGCTCAGCCAAGCCTCTGGACTTTGTCTCACCCCAAGAGGGAGAAGCAGTAGAGATCTGAGTTCAGCTCTTGCCCTGTCCACCAGGGCCTTAGCATAGGGGCCAAGAAACCAGGGGAACCAAAGGGTATAGGGTAAAGTACAGGACTGTTCACACACCACACATACATGCACACATGCAATGTTGCTTCCTCAAGCCCTAAGGAGGCCCTAGATATGGGGAGCCCTGTTCCCTACACTTCTTACTTGATCCACATGCAAGTTCCAGGGCCAGAGGAACTCAAGGCATGTGAGATCAGGAACACACCACTCCCCTGAGAGAGAGTGAGTCTGGAAGAGTCTCCTAGAGTTTTCTTACAGGGGCCAAACAGGCTCGATGTCCTGCATAGGACGCAGGTGGGTCTGGGCAATTTCTTAGGCTTTCCTAGGCTAGGCCTGATGAACAGCAGCCTTACTCTGCAACCCAAAACCACGAGGCAGCCCTCAGCGCCTGCCCCTCCCTCCACCCCTTCCTACCCTTAGCTTTCAAGCCACAGGGCTCCTACACTCCAGTGGGCTGAGTCATGCCTCTCCCAACACCAAAGGCCCCTCTACACCAACTTTAGAGGCACTGCCCGAGACCTCCAGTCTACTCCAGCAAGCGCACCGCTACCCCTTCCCTAACCTATTTAGTCTTTGGGAAAGCTGATAAACACCCAGCTCAGCGCCTTGAGCCCCACCCTCCCACCTGGCCAGGTGCTAAAGGCCCTTCTGTTGGCGGGATCGGCTCACCACGCGCTGAACGGAAAGAAACGCTGGGGGGGGGGGGGCTCATCTGGGGCTCCTCACCCACACTAAAGTGATCTAGAGCTAGTTCCACCCCCACGTAAGCTCTGCGGTCCTCAGTCCCACCTCTGAGCTGGCAGCTGGAGGACATTTTTGTGAAACTGGAGACTAGGGCGGGCACACAGCTTCCAGAGCAGGTAGAACCCTTCTTTCGTCATCCCTACCTCCTCAACCATCTCAACTTCAAACCTCGCACAAACGCCCCAAACCAAAGTTTTCTAAAAGCGCACTCCACCTCCACTCATCCCTATTTAGGCTCCCATCCTCCGTAACCATTTGTCCAGCAAAATAAGTCTGAACTGGGGGGTGACGATCAGTGGAGAAACTAGGACCTCAAGGGGGGACCCGCGGCGCGGTGGGAGGAGCCACGCGACCAGCCCGAACCCGCACGGCACGCCTGGAGCCGCGGCGAGAGTGGGGGTTGGGGGCGGAACCGAACACGGAGCCGGCCGGGGGGGATCCGCGCCCCGCAGTCCGCGCCGCGCACGCGCCCGTCAGGTGCGCCCCCCGCCGCCGCCACGGTTATGTAACTGGCGGGTGGGCTTAGGACGGCCGGGAGCCGGGACCCAGGTGCCCTCTGCCCGCCCGCCCTGGCCCCCAGGCGTTACGCAACCCAGTGTGGGGCCCGGGGTGCGGGCCGCGCTGCTCACCCGGGCTGGCCAGTGCGGGTAGCCCTTCATCTTGGCGAACACCAGGTCCCCGCATTTGTACTCCTTCTGCCGGTTGGATCGCGACATGGCGGGGCTTCGGGCGCCCCGGGCTCCGCGTCGGGCCAGGAAGCGTGAGCCTAAGTTTGAGCGCGCGGCGGTAGCGGTGGCGGCGCCGCTCCGCTCCGGCCCGCGCGCGGCCCCCGCCTCGATGGCGGCCCCCGGCTCGAGCTCTGGCGCGGCCACGGCTCTACACCCGCGCGCCGCTCGGACGGGGCGGGCCCGGGTCCGACGACGCTCTGCGCGGTGGGTACGCTCTCGTGCAGTTGTTTGTGTTTGAAATTCAATTGCTCCCTCCTCGGCGCGAGGCCTCTTCCTCCACCCCCGCGGGTCCCACTCCTCCCTCCTTCCTCCTGGCCCGCTCCTCCCCCCCCGTGCCCCGCCCGCGGCGGTTTGATGCGAGCAGCTGCTCGACGCCCAGAGCCTGCTACAACCCGGCGCCCAACCCCGAGCCGCTCGGCGGCGTGCGGTGACTCAGGCCCAAGCAGCTGAGCGCCGAGCGCACCGAGCGGGCTTTGTGTGCCCGCTGTCGGAGGGTGCCCGCCCGTCCGGGAGGAGCTGGCGCTTGGCTGGACAGAGCGCTCCCCCCTCCGTCCCTCACCCGGCTCCGCCAGACGCTCAGCACCGCGGCCCGGCGGAGCCAAGTGTCCGCGTCTAGGTGCTTCATCCCAGTTCGCGAGTGTTTGCTAGGCACCCGGGGTCTTTGGCAGCGGGCTAGGCGCCCAGGACGACGGGAGTGAGTACCGCGCCTCCACGCGCAGGCGTCCACCTTGAACTCTGATGTGCTTGCAGTCTGCGGCGGGAGACGTCGGGGATTCGAGCTCTGCGTTGGCCTTCGCAGCCAGGAGGTGCCCAAGGGATTGTGGCACTAAGTCGACACTTAAGACCTCAGTTCACTGCTGCCTTGCCAAAGAGCTGGGCTCGACAATCAGCTCACCTCTCAAAGATGAGCTCCATTCTAGTGGCAAAAGGCTGTAGTGCGCGGAGCTCCGTGGGGTGGAAGTGGGGGTGGAAGTGGGGGTGGACGGCGAGGCCTTCGCAAAGTTGGTGACTTTGAGCTGGACCATGAAGAATAACTAGGATTTTGCCAAATTTGGGAAGACTACGTTTCGGCCTTAGATTATAAGGTTATGTGCTAAGAAGGGATAGATCCAGAACTTGAGATCAGGTTTCTTCCCACTAGGCCAAATAAAACTACTGTAGTTATGTGGTTGATTTGTTGCCACTGTATCCAAATTCTATAAACACCTGTAGTCTCTTAAAAATTAAAGAAGAAGCGAAATATATCATGTACAGATAAAAATTCCCTATGATGAATGTTATTACGTATATCTAAAATGTACCCAAAAAAAACATTTGGGACTGAAGATATAGCTCAGATGTAGCGTACCTGCCTAGCATATGTGTGAAACCCTGAGTTTGATTCACAGCCCAGTAAATAAATTCGAGGCCTTTTTGATGTGATTCTTTTTTTGGAAAGATGTTTGTTTGGAGGCAGGGTCTCACTCTGTAGCCCAATTTGAGGGGCTTGGGATTTGGCTCACCTTGCACCTGCCTGGCAGAAGGTCTTGAGTTCAATTCCTGGGACAAAGAAAAAAAAGGACCAGAGGTTTAGCTCAGCAGCACAAGCACCTGCCTGGCAAGCACAAGGTCCTGAGTCCAGTTCTCCTTACCAAAAAAAAAAAAAAAGTCTTTGTAGCCCAGGCTAGCCTTGAACCCACAGTGATCCTTCTGCTTCAGCCTCCCCAGTGTTGGGACTACTGGTAGGCACTGCCATGCCTGACGCTGTTATGGTGAGGTTGTTTGTTTGTTTCATTTCTGGTACTGGGGATTGAACCCTGGCCCTTGCACATGTTTGGTAAAAGTTCTATCATTCTCAGCCCATTTTTACTTTTAGTTGAAGACAAAATCTTACTAAATTGCCCAAGCTAGCTGGCCATGGCACACATCTGTAATCCCAGCACTTGAGAGGCTAAGGCAAAAAGATCATCTCAAGTTCAAGGCCTCCCTGGGCTACATCTGCCTTAACTACAAAGTGAGACTCCCATCTCAAAATAATTAATAGAAATAAATTTCCCAGAGTGGCCTTGAACTTGGAATCTTCTTGCCTCAGCCTCTGGAGTGGTAGTTGGCATTATAAGCGTGTGCTGCCAAGCCTGGCTTGTTTTTTGATGTATTAGTTTTTTTGTTTCGATTTTTGAGACAGGTCTCCCTATGTAGTTCAGGCTAGCCACAAACTCACAGCAGTCCTTGTGCCTCACCTCCTAGGTGCTGGGATTACAGGTGTGTGGCACCAAGTGGCTAATTTTTTTTTCCCCATTGCTGGAAAATTGAACCCAGGATCTCGTATGTGTTAGGTGAGTGCTCTGCCATGGAGCTATAGCACTAACCCCTTGTTTGTTTCTTGAGATAGTATATGTGTCAGGCTCATCCCTAACTACTGAGCTCAAGTGACCCTCCTGTCTCAGCTAGACAAGTAGCTGAGACTATGAACATTAATCACCATACATTTGGGTATTATGTTCAGGATACCCAGCTCCTTGAAATTTTACAACAAAATATGCCAGGTTTGAATAGGTAAAATACGATGTTTTAACTCCACAAGTTTCTTGATTCTATTTCAAAGCATATGCAAAGTCTCCTGTAAGGAAGTAATGGATGTAGCTAAAAGACATATGTCCATATCCTGCTGTTCACCAATCATGAGAACTTATAACTTCCTGAACTTTTTCTTTTTTTTCTTCTGGTGGTCAGGAAAAAAACCTAGGCTGGAACCTAGGGTCTCTTAAAGGCTAAACAAGCATTCTACCATTGAGCTACCAATGCACAACCATGTCTTAAACTTCCCTGAGACAGAGTTTCCTTTCCTGTAAGATGGGGTCCATGACTGACCTACTACATCAGAGGTGTGGAACGGTTGCTTCACTGGCAAAGGCCTGTAGTTGTTCCCAGAGATCTGCAGACCAGTTGGGCATCCTCAGGACCATGGCAATACAGTTATCAAGTCTTGCCTGTATGTCAGTGTGGCCTCAGCTTGGTAACCCCTTGTGGTGGGAGTCCCTCTGGTCTTGAACACCAGCACAGTGGGACATCCCGCAAGATCCAGTTGCAATAAAAGGGCCACACAAGGCCTCCAACTGTAGACTTGTCGATTTGTTTCCCTAGCAAATCCAAACTTGTTGTAACAGAACAACTGGATTCTAGCCACTGTTTATTTTACAATGCCTTCCAGATTGAAATGCAGTCAGTGCAATAGTCCAGCTTGCCAGGCTAATCCTATTTGTTGTTAGGGGAAATTTTCATCACAAATTCTTAAAGATGTTTCATCGGTAAGTCTGGTGTCAACACTTTTCCAGGTCAGTATTATAAATATGCACAGTCACCATGCCTGACTTCTTCCCAAAAGATAAATAAATACATACATACATACATACATAAATAAGCACAGTTTCAATGCAAACATAGTTTTTGTTTTATGGTATTGGGAATTGAATCCAGGGCATTCACACTAAGCTACCTTTTTCCCAACCCTCTGCCTCAGCCTTCCAGAGTCTGGGGTTATAGGCATGTGTCTCCATGCCAGGTTTAAATGTGTTTTGAATTATTTTCCAGTTGAGCACAATGTAGTTAAATCAAAGGGTTCTCTCTGATTGACATGTTTTGAAATTTTGTAGTTTTCTTTTTTTTAATGTATATTGTTGAAATAAAATAGATTTGGAAAAAAAAAAAAAAGAAGGTCCTCACAATTTCTTCACTTTGGAGGTGGTAAGAATAAGGCTTCTAAGCAGCACTTACCCCAGCACAGTTCCTGGGCCTCTCATGAGCCCACCATGCAGATGCTGGCTCGGTAATAAGCTGAGGGCCCCTTTGTTGCAGTAATTTCCCAGCCTGTGGCTGCAATTTGATATCCAAGTTCTTACCGCACCAGCCAACGCACAGCTGCCCCTAACAACCACACCAGGAGCCTCAGAGGATCAGTTACACAGGTGGGCATACACTAGTTTCCCCTGGGATTCAGGGCTCACTTTCTGGTTGGAAGATTTTACCAAGCAAACAAATATTGAGAATTTCCTTAAAAAAGCAAATTGTATGGTGGTGTATGCCTGTAATCCCAGCACTTAAGAGGCTGATGCAGGAGAATCACTGCAAGTTTGAAGCCAGTCAGGGTTACAGAGTATGAGGCCAGTCTGAACTGCATAATGAGACCCTGGCTCAAAAAATACAAAAAAAAAAAAAAAAAAAAGTAATTTAGTGGGTTTAGGATGTGTGCTTTGTGCTTTTCTTTTCTTTTTCTTCCAGTAGTAAAAAAATTGAACCCAGGGCCTTTGTATTGAGGCAAAGTCCCCAGCCCTTTTTACATTTTAAAAATTTCTAGACCAGGTGTCACTAAATTACTAAATCTCCCAAACTGGGCTCTAATGTATGATCTTCCTGCTGCAGTCACCTAGAAGCACTGGGATTACAGGCATGTACCTCCATGCAAAGCTGCATATGTGTTTCCAAGAAATTTTAAACTGCTGCTACTGCCACTGCTGCTGCTGCTGTTTCTTAGAACCACCATTTGAGAAGAAAAGACCTAAGGCAACACCAGTCATAGGCCCTAAGCTGGCTTGGTACAGTTCACAAATGTCTCAGAGAAATTCCTTGGATGCTGTGCAGTTCTGTACTTGGGGGTGGGTAAGATCAGAACAAAAACCGCTGGGTTCAGGACCTTATAACAGGTAAGGCTTATAAGTGCAGATGTGGCTCACAGGTTCCAGGATCTCAGAGAAGAGTCAGATAGATGGTGGTAAAATTACTTACGTACGGGGGGAGAAAAGAAAAAAACTGTGCAATCCAGAAGGGGCACATAGCATCCAGCAGAGAGTGAAAAGTCATAGGCAGTGTCTTCTCGTGTAGCCAATCTGGTTTTTCAGCCAAGGACTTGGTTATGAATCCTCCTAACCACTAGGTAGTTTTTGAGCTTTGAAATGATTTTAACTAGAATTTTTTTTTTTGGTTTGTTTTAAATAGTCTCATTAGGTAGTTTAGCCTCCTGCTGCAGCCTCCAGAGTGCCTAGGGTTACTGTTGTGTGCCACCACATGTGGTTTAGCTAGAACTTTTATTTTTTTTTAAATTTTTATTTTTTTGGTAAGCTAGAATTTTTTTTTTTTTTTGGTACCAGGGATTGAACTCACAACCTCGCGTAGGCACTTATACTGCTGAGCTAAATCCCCAGCAATAAGCTAGAATTTTTAAATATAATTTTCTTTCATCCTGACCATGAGAATATAAAACCAATCTCTGCTCATTAGGCTTACAGGAAATGTCCCTCCCCTTAATTTCTTTAAAAAAATTTTTTTATGTGCATGTTTGTAGTTCATAACGATTATATTCAGCAAAGGAAGTTGGCACATGTACATAATATATCTTTTTTTTTTTTTTTTTTTTTTACGTTATCGGGGATTGAACCCATGACCTCGCACTTGCCTGGCAGGTGCTTATGCCACTGAGCTAAATCCCCAGCCTACATAATATATCTTAATCTTTTTCTCATCCTGTTTCCCTCCCCTCCATCCCTTTAACTGTTTTTTGTTTGTTTTGACACAGGGTCTAGCTATATAGTTCAGGCTGGCCTTGAACTCCTTGTAGCTGAGCTGGCTTCAATCTCAAGCCTCTTGCCTCAGCCTCCTAAATGCTAGGATTTTAGATATGTGGCACTAAATTAAGCCCCTCCCTTTAACTTCTGAGAGAGTCAGGGATTTGGCCCTCAGCCCCGTGTGACCTGCTCCCATCACAGTTACCAGTCTGTAAAATGGAGGTGAAAGGGTTATAGACTGGTTTTCCAAGTAGCACCTCCATGCCCTTTCCTACTCATGCCCCCAAAGTAAGAGAATAGCCCTGCTTTCATGTTTTTATGTGGGGTCAGAATGGTTAAGAGCATGGTCTCTGGGCTCAGAAATCAGAGTCTGTACTAGCTCAGCCACCCACCCTGTGTAACCCTGCTTTTCCATATTAGCAAACCAATATAACAGGCTGGTTGCACAAGCCTATAATCTGAGCACTCAGGAGGTTGAGGCAGGAGGATTGACTGCAGCCTGGGCAATTCAGTGACTTAGTGGGACCTTGTCTCAAAATAAAAAATAACCTAGGCATGGTGGCACATGCCTGTAATCCTAGCATTTGGGAGGCTGAGGCAGGAGGATCACTGCAAGTTCAAGGTCAGCCTGGGCTATATGGTGACTTCAAGGCCAGTGGGACTTGCAAAAAATAAAAAGTCAAGATAAAAAATAAAAAAACAGATGCAAATGCAGGCCTTTCAGTGCAAGGCCCTGAGTTCAATCCCAGAACCAAGAAAGTTCCTTAACTGACCTAGTCTCGGTTTCCAGTCTATAGAGTTCTGATGAAGACTGCATGTATTCATCCATTTGAGTCCTTTGAATAGAGCCTAGGATATGAAAACAGAGCTTGGGATATTACCATGTTTATGATTAAATAGATTTTTTATTTTCAAGTTTTAGGGCTAGGGATATAGCTCAGCAGCATAGCACCTGCCTAGCAAGTGTGAGGTCATGAGTTTGATTCTTGATACCAAAATAATAATAATAATAATAATAAATAAGTAAATATTTAAATTATTATATATATTTTTGGTGCTGGGGTGGGAACCCAGGGATTTGTACATACTAAGCACTTCCTGTACCACTAAGCTATATACCCCAGCTTTCTAGTAGGTTTGAGTGGTATCTGGTTTGACAAAAAGATTTATTTCAAGGTGAGTTTCTCAGAAATGTTTTGGCATTACACCCTGACAAACCCACCTGAGTGAGAGTGGTTAGGTTGGGCTCAGGACTAGTTTACTTCGTTTTGCCAACTTTAGGTAGCAAGTTAGCCTTTCTGTGTTCAGTATTTGCACTCGTAAGGAGAAATTGATCAATAAACATA
Organism: Hydrochoerus hydrochaeris; assembly: GCA_004027455.1. Taxonomy (NCBI): domain Eukaryota; kingdom Metazoa; phylum Chordata; class Mammalia; order Rodentia; family Hydrochaeridae; genus Hydrochoerus; species Hydrochoerus hydrochaeris. The sequence goes on from PVLA01001486.1 coordinate 48,240, forward strand.
TGTGTAATATGTAAAATGTTTTGAATAGGGCCTGGCACATAGTAGCTACTTTTGTTAGTATATGTTAGCTCTTCACTATTAGTATACTATAGTTGTATAAACTACTTTTTTATTTTAAAATTTTTAATAAACCAGATGTGGTGGTGCACTCCTGTAGTCCTAGCACTTGGAAGGCTGAGGCAGGAGGATTGTTGCAAGTTGGAGACCAGCCTGGGCTACAAAGTGAGCCCAAGGACAGCCTGAACTGCACCACGAGACCCTGACTCAAAAGGACAAAAAATAAAAAATTTAAAAAAATAAAATTTTAATAAGCTGGGGGTGGTGCATGTTTATAATCCTAGCACTTAGAAAGCTGAGGTAGAAATCCAGGCGTGGTGGCACACACCTGTAATCCCAGCACTCGGGAGGCTGAGGCAGGCAGATCGTTGCAAGTTCGAGGCCAGCCTGGACTACAAAGTGAACCCAAGGCAGCCTGAACTGCATAGTGAGACCCTGTCTCAAAAAGACAAAAAAAAAAAAAAAAAAAAAAAAAAAAAAAAAAAGCTGAGGTAGGAGAGCATCATGGGTTTGTGGCCACCATCAGGTACATAGCAAGTTCAAGGATGGCCAGGCTGAAGTACATAGCAAGGCCCTGTCTGAACAACAGGCAGGGCGTGGTGGCACATGCCTGTAATTCTAGCATTTGGGAGGCTGAGACAGGAGGATAGCTACAAGTTTGAGGCCAGCCTGGACTACATGGTGAATTCAAGGCCAGCTGAACTGCACAGTGAAACCCTGTCTCAAAAAGACAAAACAAAAAACAGATCAAAAAAATCATTCGTGAGTATGCCCCTTTCAAATACTCCCTACTTGCCTACAGTAGCTGTCTGACATTTTTCTCTTTCTCTCTTTTCCCCACCTTCAAATAAATTGTCCTATTTTATTTAAACAAAAAATCAAGCTGGGCATGGTGGCCCATGTTTATGACCCCAGCACTTGGGAGGCTGAAGCAGAATTACTATAGTTCCAGGTCACCCTTGGGTACATAGCGAGCTCAAGGCTAGCCTGGACTGCATAATAAGGTCCTATCTCCAAAAAACAAAAACAAAACAAAAATCATTCATGGAACAGTTGACTCCATGTTATCCCTGTCACTTACAACCCAGTTTTTGGTTGTTGTTTCTTATCCAGGCTGGCCTTAAATGCTTACTGTAGCCTGGACTGGCCTCAAACTCATGGCAATCCCCTGCTTCAGGCTCCTGGGCTCCCGAGTGCTGGGATTATAGGCATGCACCCCCAGGCTTGGCTCTTTTTTTGGAGACAGAGTCTTGCTCTGTGTCCTAAACTGGCCTTGAACTCACCCGATCCTGCAGCCTCAGCCTCCCAGTTGCTTCAATCATGGGCATGTGTCATCTCACTCAGCTTGCTCCATTTCTTTTCTTTCTGGTACCAGGAAGCAAACTCATGACTTCATGCTTGCCAGGTAGGCACTGTGCTGCTGAGCTATATCGCTGATCACTGTCCTTTCTTTTTCTTTTCTTTTTTCTTTTCTTTTTTTTTTGTCTTTTTGAGACAGGGTCTCTATGCAGTTCAGGCTGGCCTTGAGCTCACTTTGTAGCTCAGGCTGGTCTCGAACTTGGAACGATCCTCCTGCCTCAGCCTCCCGAGTGCTGGGATCGCTGGGATTACAGGTGTGAGCCACCATGCTCGGCATGTCCTTTCTTTTTCTTTCTCTTTTTTTTTTTTTTTTTTTTTGAGATAGGGTCTCACTCTGCAGTTCAGCAGGTTGGCCTTAAGCTCACTTTGTAGCCCAGGCTGATCTTGAATTTGCAATGATCCTCTTCCTTAGCCTCCTGAGTGCTGGGGTGCTGGGATTATAGGCATGTGCCACAACACCTGGTTGGTTGGTTTTTCTTTTCTTTTCTTTCTTTCTTTCTTTATATATTTTTTTGGTGGCACTGAAGGTTGAACCCAGGACTTGGCACATCACAGGTGAGCATTCTACCCTGAACTCCATTCCCCAGTCCACTTATTTCCTTTTTCTGATAACACAAATAGTACTGCGATAAGTAACATTGCATACATTTCCTCTTGTTCAGGTGGGAGGATCTCTCTCCACTTTGCAGAATTTAAATATAACCAAAGGGCATTCTCAGCAACAGTTCCCAAGAGTTTGAGGACAAGCAGTTCTGGGAGCTTTGGGGTCTACTGACCTGGATGCCTCAGGGTAGTTAAGGACCTAGCAACCTGTACAGCCATGGACCTCAGGGATCTGCCTTCCCCCTGGTTCCCAGGAGTAAAGTAAGCAGTTTGGAACCACAGTCTGGTGGCCTTGGCTCTGACCAGGGCTGGCCATGCCCCTCAGCCTTCCCACACTGAGGGTTTTGCTGTGTCGTGGCTAGGTAGAAAAGCCAAGAGAAGAGAAGACCTTGGGTGGTGCTTTGGTGTGGAAAGGCCACCCCCCCCCCCCCCCCCCCGTTTTGTACTGATAAGATTGAGGGCTACTGGGCTCTGCCTTCCCTCCAAGGGAGAGATAGCCTCCCTGCTGTTAGGCAGCAGGTCTGTCCTTGCTGGAGGAAATTGATTGTGGTTTCTATGAGGACAGTGGCAGTGGAGGGTACTGAAAGGCCACTTCTGTCACCACACTGCCTGGGCTTAGGGTTTCACTTGGTCATTCATTCATTCATGCCGACACGTATTTCTTGGGCATTGCTAGTGCCAGGCCCTGTGTGATTCTTTTTTTTTTTTTTGGTGCCGGAGATTGAACTCACGACCTCACATTTGCCAATCAGGCACTTATGCTGCTGAGCTAAACCCCCGGCCCCTACGTGAGTTTTGAGCGATGGAGGAGCTCTAAAAATGAAAAGGACAGGTGACTGGCCAGGAGCATAAAGAATCTTGCCATGCTTGGTGCGACATACCTATCACTTGGGAGGCTGAGGCAGGAAGATCGTGAGTTTGAGGCCCTCCTGGACTATATAGCAAGACTTTGTTGTTTTTTTAGTACCAGAGATTGAAATCATGACCTTGTGCTTGCCAGGCTGGTGCTTGCACCACAGAGCTAAATTCCTGGGCCAAGACCTTGTTTTGTTTTATTGTATTTTATTTTTTGTGGTACCGAGGATTGAACTCATGACCTAATGCTTGCCAGGCAGGTGCTTATGCCACTGAGCTAAATCCAATCCCAAGACCTTGTTTTAAAGGAAAAAAAAAAAAAAAGCAGTCTGTCTCTGAGCTTGGGATACCCTGCCCCTGCCCTTACTCCAGTGTTCCAGTTTGGGAGCTTCTATTTTTCTCCAAATTTTATCCTTCCTTGTCCACTTTTCCTATACTTTTTTTTCCTTTAGTATTGGAGATCAAACTGTCAACCTCAGGCTTGGGCTGAGCTGAGCTAAATCTCCAGCCCCACTTTTTCCTATATTTTTAGTATCTATCTATCTGTGTATCTATCCATCTATCTTGTTCTGCTGGGGATCAAATTGAGAGCTTTCTACATGCTAGGTAAGTCCTCTACCACTGAACTATAACCTTACTCGTTTATAAAATTTTTATTTTGCGTCAAGTATGATGGTACATGCCTGTAACTCTAGCTATCTTGGAGGCTGCACCAAGAGGATTTCCAGTTTGAGGCCAGTCTGACCAATTTAGTATTGTTCTGTTTCAAAATTGAAAACAGGTGAGCGCACCAGGGTCGTAGCTGAGTGGTGGTCCAGTGCTTCTGGGTTTGGCCCCGGGACCACACACACACAAATACAGTAAAATGATAATGATTTTGAGATGGGGTCTTACTAAGTTGCCCAGGCTGACCTTGAATTTGTTTTTCCCAATATGACTACTTTTTTTTTTTTTTCTTTGAGACAGGGTCTTTCTGTGTAGTGCAGGCTGGCCTCAAACTCAAAGTGATTCTCTTGCTTCAGCCTCATGAGTGGTGGGATTATAGGAATGCGCCACCATACCTGGCCCAATGTGGTTACATCTATCTATCTATCTATCTATCTATCTATCTATCTATCTATCTATCTATCTATTGATAGGGTCTCACTATGTAAGTTCAGAGTGGCTTTTTAACTTACTCTGTAGCCAGGCTGGCTTTGAACTTGCAGTGCTCCTCCTGCCTCAGTCTCCCAAGTGCTAGGAGTACAGGCATCTGCTACCATGTCCAGTTTTTTTTTTTTTTTTTGTATCAGGAATTGAACTCATGACCTCATGCTTGCCAGGCAGGCACTGTGCCACTGATCTATATCCCTGGTCCCCAGTTTACTTATTGACTTATTCAGTGTTAAGCACTATCTGTTGCCGGAATCTATGGGACACGAGGATTTAGCTGCTTCCTCTGCCAGCTTCATGAGCCCAGTCTCCCAGTCTCCAGTGTCCTAGTAGTGTTGCGTCATCACAGTTTTTATTGTATTGTGTCCACATATCAGTCACATTTGAGTTACATTTTAAACCATGATTACTTTTCCTTTTATGAAATATTTTTCCCTAAAGTGTTAATTTTTGTTTTTTCTTTTTTTCTTCCCTCCCTTTCTCTTTCCCTCCCTGACCTCTTCCCTCCTTCCCTCTCTCTCTGCTTCCTTCCTGTTGTATGTGTATTGCTGGAGATTGAACCCAGGGCTTTGGTACTGAACTAAATCCCCAGCCATTTATTTCTTTATTTACTTTTTTTTCTTTGTGGTACTGGGGATTGAACTCGGGACTGCACAGTTGCAAGGTAGGTGCTTATGCCAGTGAGCTAAATCCCCGACCCAGCCATTTATTTTTTTAAATTTTGATGCAAAGTTTCCCTAAGCCTCTAAGTTACCCAGGTTTGGCTTGAAGTTTTTTATTTTTGACAGGGTCTCTAGGTAGTTCAGGCTGGCCTGGAACTCACTATGTAACTGCCAGTGATCCTCCAGCCCCAGCTTCCTGATTAGAGGCACGTGCCACCACATCTGGCTTCGTGCTCTTAAATCATTTCATTGTTTTTCATATCGAGTTTTCCTCATAAAAGTAGGACAGGGCTCTCCAATACTCTATCCATTTTTCAAACGCAGAAAGTGAGACCCAGAGAAAAGGAGAGACTACCCAAAGTCATCTAGGGAATCTAGATGTCAAAGCAGGTACAGTATTAACAATCATGCACAAGGTATGTCAGCTGCAAAATCGGATTTGATAGTCTAATTTCTCGTGCACATTAAATTTTTCCTAGTGCACGTTCCATTTTATACGGGTGGTGCTGGGACTCAAACCCAGGCATGGTAGGCAAATGTTTTAGCACTGAGCTACACCTCCAGATCCAGTCATTTCGAGCATGGTGCACAGAGAAGATGGTCTGGGCAAACAGATCTAAGCACGCTGCACAAGGAATGCAGCATGCGAGTCTGTCAATGGAGCTGAGAGGCAGGGAGGAGGGAAACCACATCAGGCTTGTCTGCGCGAGGACTTAAATTTAGGCCTCTCCTTGTTGCTCTTCACTGCTGGCATCATCACTGCTTCCCTCCTCAGCTTTCCATCTCCATCAACAGCCTGTTCATGGACTGAACTCAGAATTTTCTGCTTTCTCGGAGCAGGGAGGTGGTGAGCACACAGAGTGAACTCATATTTAAAGGGCACGCAGGGCAGGAAAGGCCAAAGATGCATAAAATAAGAGTAGGAGCTGGAGGTTTTGCTCAGTGGTGTAAGTGCCTGCTTGGCAAACACAAGGTCGTGAGTTCAATCCCCAGTTTACCGCCCCCCCCCCCAAAAAAATAAGAGTAGGAAATCACAGGCGGACAGGGCAGGTCAGGTAGAGCCTCCATGGGCAGGCATTAAAAAGCTGAGTAAGAACACCCACATATGGGTGGATATGAAGGGCCTTCATAAAGGCCTAACTTCATGCACACACAGGGGTGCAGAGGGCATGGTAGAGGGACAGCTGAAGGGCACAAGCGGCTCGGGGCTTATTTAGGTGAGTCCCCAGAACTGTGAAAGGCACTGAGGCATAGCTGGTTCCTTTATATTGTGAGCTGAGACAGGTCCACGGGTCTGGGTTCAAGTGCCCGCCCCTTCCTGTCTTATCTGTAGCTCAGAAGGCGCGCAGACCCAGGCTCCTGGATGTGCACTCTGGTCCTGGCAAGGGAAAGGCTTCCTCCCTCCTGTGTCACATTTATTTCAGCTCGCAGTTATTTTACTAGGGCTTGCCGCTTTCTGGCACCCAGCTCAATCTCGTACAGGTCCCTTTGTCCCGGCTCTCCTTGGACTATCAGCCTGGCCTCCTCGGGCGCTTTATCACTTCGTGTACTCCCACCTTTTCTCTAAATTACTTTCGCCACTCCGCCACCTTCCCAGCCTCCCTCTCTTCCGACGTCACTGGCCGGTTTTAAGCATACCACGTCGCTCACCAACCTCAGAGGATGCCCCAGGAACTTCCAGTATTGAAGTGCTCTCGCACCAGTCTCCGCGACGCCGCGGTGACCGATGGGGCTTGTGGTCCCCGAGCCATTACCACACGTCCAGGCAAACTACGCATCCCGGAAGTCCCTGCGCCAGAGGCGGGAATTCCTGCGGTCCCGAAACATGACCCTTAGCCCGCCCTTGGACTACAACTCCCGTCGTGCCTTGCACCGTGACCCCTGCGGCAGGGTCCCTGGCTATCGCCAAAATGCTCCCTGGAAGTTGTAGTTTCTGGATTGGTGCAGTGAGGAGGAGGCGGAGTGACTCGGCGGCCATTAGCTGTGTGTAGTTGCCCGGGACTAGGAGCTTAAGTGAAGAGGGCAGCCTTATTCGGTGGAAATCTGCGGTGGTCATGGGCTCTTGCCAGGGTTAGCCCCAGAGCACGGAGCAGGCGGGACCCCCTCAGCGCCCTGCCCCGCAGTGTCGAGGCCTGCTAGGCCTCGAGGCATCCCCGGTCTCGAGTAGGCATCGTCTGCCGGCAAGGGCGCCCCATAGGCGGGAGGCGCCATGTCGCTAGTTGCTTATGCCAGCAGCGATGAGAGCGAGCCAGACGAGGGAGAACCGGAGCCTGAGGAAGAGGAGGCGGCCGCCCCTGCGCCCAGGCCCACCTTGGGAGGCTTGTTTGCCTCCCTCCCCGCACCCAAGGGTTCGGCCTTGCTGCCCCCACCCCCCCCGATGCTGGCCCCCGCCTTCCCTCCGCCGATGCTGTTGCCCCCGCCTTCTGGAGACCCTAGACTCCAGCCTCCTCCGCCCTTACCCTTCGGCCTGGGAGGCTTCCCCCCGCCTCCAGGTGTGAGCCCCGCTGAGGCGGCGGGAGCTGGGGAGGGGATGGGCCTGGGGCTGCCGGGACCCCGAGGCCCAGGCCTCAGCCTGCCCGCTCCTGTCGGCGGTGCCGGCCCCCCCCTGGGGCTTCCCAAGCCAAAGAAGAGGACGGAGCCGGTGAAGATCGCGGCGCCCGAGCTGCACAAGGGGGATGTGAGTATCCAGGGAAGGCACCCCAACTATGTCGGGTCGACTGTAGGAGGGACTCCTTAAAATCACATCTGTTGATTCAGACGGTGAAGTCTTGCAGTGCGATTAATTGAGCGTAAGTGTGTCAGCTTCTTTGGGGATTTAGATTATTTGGCTGTGCAAGTTTCTCCAAGCTCACCCGCGGGAGGCCACGTATCATCCTCCTCTGGCATTGATAGGCTTAAGTCTGTATACCTGGGATACTTACTTCTGCTCTCCCGTCAGCGTCTTCTCAGGCTGGCTTTCTCCAGCTTCCCATGGTGAGCACAGGATGGATATATGTGACACCTGAAGAGATGACAGGGGACAAGACTACATCATCACCAGCCTTTTCCTTTGCCTCAGATCTTAAAAGCATCAGGGTCTGGGGGGGAGGGTAAAGTGTAGGATTCCTATACTCTTCGTTTTTAAGGGGAGCTAGAGAAGAAATCGAATATTTGTTAAATTCAAATCACTTGCCAGGCCTTGGTCCTTTTTTTCAATTATTACAGAACTTTGGGAAAACACTATTTTTTTTTACAGATAAGAAATCCTACAGTGGCTCAGCACCTGCCTGGCAAGCATGAGGTCTTGAGTTCAATTCCCAGTACCCAAAACCGCCCCCCTCCAAATCCTAGCATGGAAAATCTTACCTGGTGAAAAGCAGAGTGGAGATTAAAGGCTGAGTCTAAAATTGGGTGTAGTGGTGCACATCTATAATCCCACCTACTTGGCAGGCTGAGGCAGGAGGATCATAAGTTGGAGGCCAGCCTAGGCAATTTAATGAGACCTTGTCTCAATGATTTTCAAAAGGACTGGGAGCCAGGTAGAGTGGTGTTCTTGTAATCCTAGCCCTTGGGAAGCTGAGGCAGGGGCATTGCTGTGTGTTTGATGCCAGCCTGGGCTACATAGAGAGTTCAAGGCCAGCCTGGACTACATATAGTAAGACCCTGTCTCAAAAAACCCAAGGTGGTGGTGAGGGAAACAAGGGAAAAAGAGTTGGGGATGTAGTTCTGATAGATAAAGTGCCTAACATACATGAAGGTATGTATTCAAATCCCAGTACTACAAGATAACCAAAAAGCAAAGAGGTAGGTCTGTTTGAACCCCAAACCTATGGCTTTTGGGTGTTGTCAAGCTTGGGTGGTTTTTTTTTTTTTTTGTACCAGAAATCAAACTTGCACTTGCCTGGCAGACACTGTGCTGCTGAGCTATATCCCAGGCTTTGGGTACTGTTTTAGATGAGGCAGACAACCTTAAGTTGTTTTCAGATGTTGGAGCAGAACAGTATCATAGGCCTCTTCTACAGTGAGGACTTTGGAGTTATAGAGGACAGTGAGTCTGGGGGCCTGCGGTTCTTTCTCACAAGTTAAGGCTCAGGCAGCACTTGCTTGTCCTTGATAACTTTGCTTTTCCTTAGCATTCCAGCTCTGCTTAGGGCCATTTCTGTGCTTTCCATTGTTGTTTCTTCATTCATCCCCAGATATCCTAGTGTACTTGTCCTTCCTGGTTCAAGTCCTGGCTTATAAAAGGAATGTTTTTGAGTGCTCCCCGAGGCTACCTAAACTGCTACTCCTGTCTACTACCTCCTTGTTTTTCTCTATAGTGTGTAACCACCATCAAACATAGCATAAGTATAATTTGTTTGCTTCTCTTCTAGTATACAAGGCAGGTGAAGGCAGAGATGATTGCTGTTTTAATTCACTGCTAGTCAACACCTGGTGCCTGGTGCACACTTTGGACTATATAGTTTTTTTTTTTGAGTGAATGAACTCAAATGAATATGGATTCTTCCAAGAAGGAGGTTTCAGAATCTCCCTCCTTGTCGTTTTCCATGTTTTGTTTTGTTTTTTAAGACAGGGTCTTCCTATGCAATTCAAGCTGGTCTGGAACTCATTCTGCAGCCCCAACTGGGCTCGAACTTGCAGCAGTCTTCCTCAGTTTCTTGAGTGCTGGCATTAGAAGCATGCATCACCACGCCTGGGTCTTCTTCAAAATGTTTGCCCATGTTATGTCCCCTTGAGCCTGTCATTTCTAGGTGTAGGATCCAAAGCAGCTTTCCTTTGCCCCTGTGCAACTCACTATGACCTTGATTTAACCTGCACAGAAAAAGGCCCTTGAGTGAAGCAGGAAACAGGTAAATTTCTATGGCCTCCTGTCTTCTCTGCTTCTTTTGGGTTAGTTGTGCTTCCTTTTCTTACCACTGGACTTTATCGCCGCCTGACTGTGATGTGAGGGGGATGAGTTGGGAAGGTGGCACTCTGAGCCAGCCTTTTTCTTCCACAGTAACAGTGGGGACATTCATTCCATCTCTGGGAACATAGCAGTAGAAAACACCGCTGCAGAGGCTGTAGAATCTTCATCTAGGTTGGCTGCTGTGGCAAAAAACTGGGGACTTTGAATGCTGTCCCTCCTTTGTGAGCATAATTCACTGTGCTTCTGAGGTGAATAGTGGTGAGGCCAATTAAATAAAATCTTGGCCTTGGCTGGTTGTTTTCCATTTTCTGTTTCAGTTGGTAGTTTTGTTCTCTGAACACGTAATTCCTGGGGAGCATAGCCTAAGGGTCTGCAAGATGGTCGGTGAGTGACTGTGGTCTTCAAAAGACTGTGCCCTCCAGGTCTGGGACCCTCTGATTCTGAGTTCCATGTCTTGCACTTAATAAGATCTTAGTGTTAATGTTTGAAGGGATGAATTGATTCACTTAAATAATTTCCTTTAGAGTTCGGTACTAGTGTAGAAGTAGTTAACTCTGTGCTTTTTTTTTTTTTTTCCCCTTTCCCCAGGAATGGATTCAGTATTTTTTGGGAACAGATCAGAAATACAATTTTGAGTTTTATTTCTTTTTTTTTTTTTACTGGTACCGGGGATGGAACTCCTGACCGCATGCTTGCAAGGCAAGCGCTTATGTCGCTGAGCTAAATCCCCAGCCCCCTTGAGTTTTATTTATAATGTTTAGAGTATATTGTTTGTTTTTTGGGGGGACTGGGAATCAAACTCACGACCGTGTGACTGCCAGGCAGGTGCTCATCCCGTTGAGCTAAATCCCTGGTCTGAGTTCAGGATTTTTGCTCTGAGTTATATCCCAAGGCTTTTATTGTTTTTGAGATAAGGTCTTCCCTACACAGTTCAGGCTGGCCTTGAGCTTACTTTGTAACCCTGGCTGGTTTCGAACTTGCAATGATCCACCTGCCTGAGCCTCCTGAGTTTTTTATTTATTTTGCGTCGGGATCTCACTAAGTCTGTGAGTTGCCCAGGCTAGGCTCCAACTGACAGTGATCCTCCTGCCTCAGCCTCCCAAGTTTTGGGATTACATGCACATGCCTGGCTTTTGTTTGTTTGAGACAGAGTCTATGCAGTTCAGGCTGTCTTTGAACCCATCCCGATTCACCTGCCTCAGCCTCCCAAGTGTAAGGATTACTGACATCTGCCATCATGCCAAGCTAAGATTTCAGGCAAGTCAGAAAAGAATCCTGATAGAGTTGATACCTTGGGAGTGCATCTGACAGGCTGTAATCCAGTCTAAGGTTAATGAGGCTTACCAGAGAGGGCGGTTTCCTATCAGAGATGGGAGGTGCGCCTCTGATAGAAGAAACGCAGCATGCTGAAGCTTCGGGGTGAGAGAGAGAGAAGAAAGAACCTCCAGGCGCAGGGCTGATGCACGTGGTGGGGCGATGGGGCTGGAGAGGGAGCCAAGCCAAGGCCCTTTCCCACTTGGCAAGGGCTTGCTTATCACAGAGCAGGGAGACTCATGTGTGAGATGCTGGGGGCCTGGTGAGGAGTGAGGTGACCTAGAGGATGGAGATAGATCAGGAGGGAGATGGATTAAGAGCAGAGGATTGTTAAATGTCAGGAATAAAGGACAGGATTCAAGGTTAACCCTGTATTTTGACTCAGGCTGCTGTAGGTCTTGTCTGGAAGCAGGGAAGTTTAGAGATCAGTCAGCTCTCATTGGTTGCAAATGTCAGAGCCACCTATGCTAACTTAAATGGTAATATCACAAATACTCAGTAGCACCTCAAAAAGGTCCAAGCTTCAGCTACTGGGGATTGATGGGGACTACACACAGCTGCTCTTCACACATTTAATTTATTTTCTGTAGACAACTACCTCCACTAATCTTTTTGCTTGCATACAATTATTTATAATGTTAGTGTATTTTGTGGCTTTAAACCTGTTGGGAAGGATTTTGGGTTTATCTCTGTCTGTCGATTGATTGATTGATTGATTGATTGATTTTGTGGTGCTGGGATTAAACCCAGGGCCTTGTGCAAGCAAGACAAGAACTCTACTCTGAGCCACATCCCCAGCCCTTCCTCAGCTAATCTTAACCTTTGTTGTAGATGGAAGATGGCTACCTACCCCTTCCTGGTTTTTATTTCTTCTTTGTAGAGAATATCCCAGGTTGAACTATAGTTTAATCCCCATGATGGTTTTCCAGGAGAGAATTTGATTGATTTGATTTCGTCATGTCATCCAATCATTCGCAATCAGGGTAGCATCAAATTCTTCTAGGTGCATTTCATAATCAACTTCAGTTCAGTTTGATCTAAGTGGGGAATTGAGAATGAACTACTCCCGCCAGGTATGGTAATACAGGCCTGTAATCTCAGCACTTGGGAAGCTGAGGCAGGATGATCGCTGAGTAGGGCCAGCCTGGGTAACATAGAGTTCAAGGCTAGTTTGAACTGTGCAGTTTGACCCTGTTTCCAAAAAAAGAAACCATCAAGAATGAATCATTCCTCAAGAGAATTGTAAATTGTGTGAATTACAAACTTGTATACTAATTTTATTTTTTATTTATTTATTTTTTGGTGCCAGGAATTGAACTCAGGGCCTTACACTTGCCCAGCAGGTGCTGTGTCATTGAGCTACATCCCCAGAACCATGTACTAATTTTTTAAAAAGTTTAAAAAATTTGATCACTGAAGAATAACAATTAAAAAAAAAAAAAAGGAATGAACTATAGATCCAGGCATTGGTAGCACCTGCCCGTGGTTCCTGCATTCAGGAGGCTGAGGCAGGATGTCAAGTTTGAGACTGTTCCAAAAAAGCATCATAGGATGAAGACTCATCCTTTCCTTTTTCCCTTCTTATCCTTGCTCTGACTCAGGCTATGTTGGCTGATCTCATTTGTTTGGGGGATATAGATTTCTGAAATCAGCATTTAAAAATAACTCAAATTAGAGTCAATCTGCCATAAGAGTTTTCTCTCATACAATAATATGTGTATTTCAGGCAAATAGAAATTGTAGGGTTGGGACTGGGGATGTAGCTCAGTGATGGCATGCTCAAGGCCCTATCTGGATTAGTATTACCACTACTTTCTGATTGTTTACACAGATAATTCTGAGACTGAAATTTCACTAATTTTTGTCATTTCTAGTAACCAGATAATTAAGGGTTTCCTGCAGTGGATTTAGGTAAGTTTTGGTTCTGGTCAAGAGGGAAGGGGACATGCACTAATACTTGATTTGTGGGGTATCTGCTGAGCAGCTGACATGTGCTTGATTCTTATCCATCCTTCACTGAGAAAGAAATGGTTTAGGGGACAGAGGTGATTTACCTAAATACAGTTTGAAAGTAGGAGACATTGATTAGAATCTGGGTATGTTTTATTTTGTCTTAGTGCGTGGCAAAAAGACAGATGGGAGAGCCAAGGGCAGCCAGAAAGCAGTATAAGCCAGGTGTTATGGGACATACTTATAGTCTCAGCTACATGCATGGCTGAGGCAGGAGGATTAGAAGTTTGAAAGCAGCCTGGGCTATTTAGCAAGACCCTGTCTCAAAAGATAAAAAAGGGCTGGGCTGCACCTTACTTGTACAGTGCTTGCTTAGCATATGAGGGCCCCTGGGTTCAATCCCGTTACCTCACCATTGTCCAGGAAAAGCATTGCAAATGAGAGTTGCAAAAATGAGAGAGAAATGGATTTCTAACTGAATGGCAGGTATGAGAAGAATATACTTGAGACCAAAGAGTTAAAAAGTTGATGAATATAGCTGAGCTGTATAATAGTAGTAGTGATTAGAGTTTGGAGCCTTGGGAGAGTGGGGTGTGTCTGTTCTTGGACCCTTATTTCCTCCTTAGCTTCTGGCTCTGGCAGCTAGTGATTGCTTTTTGGAGAGGGACTCTGAACCAGAGCCTGGGAAGATAAGAGGGAGCTGCCATGGGGAATAGACTGATAGATTAGCAGATCCCACTGGACCCAGCTTAATGGAAAATGTCTGTTTCCGTTCTTGCTCAGCAGTCTCGGGGTGTGTGTGTCTTGTCACTCCTGGCAGCTGGAGCAGAGAGGAGGACAGTGGTAGCCACTGAAGCTCAGGTTCTTGTGAGGCCAAGAAAAAATAACATACCTTGTTCAGAGACTTAGAAGTTTGTGTCCCCAAAGCCTCACGTGCCTGTCCTGGCCTGGTGCCTGCTCTCCAGCCATGGGGGCTCTGTGCTTCAGGCCCTCCCTTGCTCTGACCATGCGGCCCCCACACCTGCACCTGTGCCCATTTCTATCTCCTTTGGCTGATCTTCAGGGCTCTCTGGAGCCCATTCCACTGGCAACGAGGTAAGTATACTCTAGGAAAGCAGTTTAGTAGTTCTTCATGAAGTTAAACAAACATAGAATTACTATACAACTACTTTGACTTGCAGGTGTAAGGAATTGAAAGCTATGTTTCCCAATGTAAAATAAACTATTAGAGTATTTTAGGATTTATAAAGCTGGGAACAAACTAGGCTTGTGTTACCAGATTTGTACTCCAAGAATCTGATGATTCCCCTCTGAAGGGAGCTGTTCAGATGTTGTTGCAGACCCAGGAGGGCATGGAGCCAAAGGCAAGGCCTTGCTGTGGCCAAGAAGCCCAGGAACTGCTTCCTCCTTGCTGCCACTTTTTTTCCTAATTCTGCCACCTTTGCCCATAACTCCAAGAAATGTCCCTCAAAGAACATTCATTTAGTAAAGAGCAAAATGGGAAACATGTAATATTCATTACACAAAAGTAATGTAGAAAAATCCAGGACAACTGAGAGTATGGATTTTCTATAGTAGTATTCAAAATAAGGTACGTTTAGAGTTCAGAGTCCCTAGCCAGGCGTGGCAGTGCACTCCTGTAATCCCAGCACTTGGGAGGCTGAGGCAGGTGAATCATTGCAAGTTCAAGACCAGCCTGGGCTACAAAGTGAGCCCAAAGGCCAGCCTGAACTGCATAACGAGACCCTGTCTCAGAAAAAAAAATACAGTTCAAAGTCATTAGTATTTAAAGTGCTTTAATCTATACAGTATTTAAAACTCGATCATGTTTAAAACTGAATATAGCCAGGCAAGGTGGCCAAAACTCTGTGATCCTAAAACTCTGGAAGGCTAAGGCAGGATGATTGAAAATTTAAGCCCTGACAAACAAGCAGTTCTGCAAGACCCTCTCTCGGACTATACTAAACTTGGCTAGGGATATAGCTCAGGGTGAAGGCTCTGGCTGGGTGCATTCCTCAGGATCACTAAGAAAAAGTAAATAAGTAAAGCATTTACAGAATCCCAATTTTGTATATGCTGGATGGAAATCAGTGGTTTCTTATACTTTAAATGGACAGGATCTTTCTCTTTGCTAAAGGGGTCAAAACACTATCATCTTCCTCAACCTGTCCACCTAGCAGACAGTTATACCAGTGTCCATAGCAGTTCAGCTCCTAGTAGCCAACACAGATAAAAACAAAATGTGTATGCATACAGAGGAACGTTACTCAGTCTTACAAGGGACTGAAATTCTGTTATAACACGTCTTGGTCTCTGAGTATGCTGAGTAAAATAAGCCAGTCTCCAAAGCTCAGATGTTGCATGACTTTACTTAGGAGGTATCCAGAAGAGGAAAATTTGTGGAGATAGAAAGTAGCACATAGGCTGTCAGACTGGGGCAAAGAAAGGGGTGATTGGCAAAAAGTTCAGGAAGTAAATAGTAACATCATTATGAATGAACTTAATGCCACTGAATTATACACTTAAAAATGGTCAGAATGACCAGGCGTGGTGGTGCATGCCTGTAATCCTAGCACTTGGGAGGCTGAGGCAGGGGGATCACAAGTTTGAGCTCAGCCGGGGCACCTGAGTGACTTAGAAAGACCCTGTCTCAAAATTTTAAGAATGTGCCAGGGATTTAGCTCAGCAGTATAAGCATCTGCCTGGCAAGCACGAGGTCGTGAGTTTGATCCCCAGTACCCACAAAAAAAAAATAATAATAATAATAAAAGAGCTAAACTGATACATTTTAGACCAGATGTGGTAGTGCATGCCTGTAGCCCCAGGACTTGGGAGGCTGAGGGAAAAGGATCACTGAGTTCAAGGCTAGTTTGAACTGTATATTGGAACCCTGTCTCATAACAAAAACCCAAAAGAGATAAATTTTACATATGTGTATTTTACCTTGATAAACGTAAATTTTTTTTCAGACATGGGGTAGAGCATTCGTCTATTGCATTGAATCACATCCCAAATTCGTTCATTCATTCCTTGATTAATTATGGTACTGGGGATTGAACCCAGAACCTTCACAATGAGCCACATCCCCATACCCTAACCCTTTTTTAGTTGATGTTTTTTGAGACCAAGAATCACAATGTAGTTCAAGCAGTCCTTGAATTTACTATGGTCCTGATAGCACGACAGTCCTCCTGCCTCAGCCTCCCAAGTGCTGGGATTATAGGCATGTGCCACCACAAGTGGCTCTAACCCTTTTTTATCTTTTATTTTGAGACAGGATTTCACCACATCACCAGGTTGCTCAAGTGGGGCTCAAATGTTGTCTTTTACCTCAGCCTCCCAGACTGCTGGGATTAGAGACCTGTGCCACCATGCCATACTCCCAGCCCTTTTATTTCTGGGTTCCAACCTGCAGCCCTCCACCTGAAGCCTTCTTGAGTGCTAGGATTCTGGTTATATATCACCACACCTTGCTAAGAAAAAGAAGTTTTTGTTTTTTGTTTTTTTGAGATAGGGTCTCACTATATAGTTTGACTGGCCTTGAATTCATTGTGTAATCCAGCTTGTCCTCAGACTTGTGGTAATCCTCCTGCCTCAGCCTCCCAAAGGTGTTTCCTTCTAGTCTAAATTCAGTCCTGTGTGTTTAGGCAAAGGCTGTTGGTTTCAGTCGTTTGTGATAGAAGATAAATTGATTTCCTCTCCAGTGCTCTAATATACCTCTTGGAACTGGAGGGTATATTACACATCTTTTTAAAAAAATTTTTTATTGGTACATTTTAGATACAACATTCATGAGGGAATTTGTACCTGTACCTGATATGTCTTTCTTGCTTCTTTTTTCTCATTTCCCTCCCTTCAACCTTCTTCCCCTCATGTACAAAAGCTTTGTTTCCATTTTTTCTTTAGTCTCTTTTTCGTGTCCCTTCTTTCTTTTCCCGCTCCCCCATCTCTTGTTCGCTCTATCTTTTGAGTCCGGGTCTCATTCTCCAGTTCAGATTAGCTTTAAACTCACTATGTAGCCCAGGCTAGGCTCAGACTTGCAGCAATCTTTCTGCCTCA
The DNA here is from genome assembly GCA_004027455.1 of Hydrochoerus hydrochaeris. NCBI lineage: Eukaryota > Metazoa > Chordata > Mammalia > Rodentia > Hydrochaeridae > Hydrochoerus > Hydrochoerus hydrochaeris. The sequence continues at coordinate 65,139 of PVLA01001486.1, forward strand.
ACCTCCCAAGTGCTGGGATTACAGGCGTGCACCACCATGCTTGACTTTCCCCTTCTTGTTTGACAATTTTCTTCCCATTTCCCAATATCTCTGGTACATTTTGGTCTTTACTTACACTTTTAGTTTTTCACAGCAGAGAAACAATGTGATATTTAAACATGTGTACAATATGTTTCACTTCAGAGTGTGGTCTCAAGGTACATCCATTCAGCTAGAAATTTTTTTTTTTTTTTTTTTTTTTTTGCAGTACCGGGGATCGAACTCATGACCTTGCGCTTGCCAGGCAGGTGCTTATGCCACTGAGCTAAATCCCCAGCCCTCAGCTAGAAATCTTAGCGCCGTGAATTACTCATCTGTTTGCTTTCTGGCACTTACTGAAATTTTTTTGTGTGTGAAATGTTCGGATAATTCCTTGCTGTATTTATTCCTGTTAGCTTGGTGGGTTCTCACAAGCTTTTGGAGAATGGGACTTTAGATTCTTACCTAATCACCTTTATTTACAGTTGCTAACCAAGGCTCCGGGAACAGATGGAAAGCAATAAGTTTCTTGATTTGAGGAATGATTTGTTTGTTTGTTTGTTTGTTTGTTTTGAGACAGGGTCCTCTTATGCAGTTCAGGCTGGCCTTGCGTTCACTTTGTAGCTCAGGCTGGCCTCAAACTTGGACAATCCTCCTGTCTCAGCCTCCTGAGTGTTGGGATTACTGGTGTGCACCACCATGTCCGGTTTGGGGAATGATTTTTTTAAAAAGTTAAAGCTCACTATTCAGATGCCTTGTATTGTTCTTTGACTTGAAGATGCTACAAGGTTCACAGTGAGCTGGGAGAGCGTAACTCTTCCTCAGTGTGGTGTCTTGTCTTGGAAACGGTCCTGGTGAGTCAGAAGACAGCACAGATGATTGCCTGTCTTGCCCAAATCCTTGCAGTCATCATCGGCCTGCCTTCTTCCTGGACAGGAGCAGCTGGCTGGCAGACAGTGGATCATTTTGCCAATGGCTTTGACCTTTCATGCCTCAGAGAAGAGTAGTTAACACACCACTTAATCCCTCTGGAGTCCCCCAGCCTTGTGGTTATGTAGGTTATGTAAGTGGTTTTAAAGCTGAAGTTGAGATTGGGTGAGATTGTAGGCCAATTCCCATTCATCTTTACTGGACAGGTTTATAGGAAGAATGGGCAGAGCCTTTTCTGCCTGCTGAGGACCAAGTGGGAGGAAATAATGTCAATCTAACAATAGAAACTGATGCCCCAGAGGCTGGGGAGCAAGGTGGTAGGTGACTGAAGAGGGGCTGAGGCATGGCCTGATCTCTGAAACTCTACCATGGGCCTGGGGGGGCTGCGCCTCTATACAGAGGAAGGACATAGAAAAGGCGGTGTCTGTTGCACAACCCCTTTGTAGGTGCTCATTTAATGTAGCTTCTAAGCAGTGAGGCCTTATTCCATTTCTTTTTTTTCTTAGTCAGATTCTGAGGAAGATGAACCCACAAAGAAGAAAACTGTCCTTCAGGTAAGCTTCATGGCCTCAGTCACGTCTTCTCTTGCACATTGCTCCTGAGACAGGCCTGAAATACTCAGCAGCTTTCAGTGCAGATGCAGTGCAGGCCCGGGGCCTGAGGTATCCCCACGCTCTCCTCACTGTTTTCTTAGCACGATGGAGTTAACCTCCCCGGAGGACAGGCGGTGCAGGGAGAGGCATACTAACTCAATTCAGTTCATTACATTGCAGGTAAAAGGATTATTTAGGGAGGGTGGAATAAATGGATTGGTTAGAATGATGTTAGGGAGCATCTGTATTTTAAAATTGTCTATCTTTTCCTGGTCTTATTCTTATTTTTAACCTGGAAATAAACACTTAACAGCATTTACTTTGTTCCAGGCACTGTTCTGAGTGCTTTACCAGTATCTAACTGATTCTGTCCTCATACTAGTGCTAAAGTCAGAGTGTTATTATTATCCCTGTTTTGTATATGAGGAAACTAAGAACTTGGCCAAGGTCAGCCTACAGAGATAGAGCTGGGATTATAGTTATATCAGGCAGTCTGACTGCAGTGTGAGCCCAAGCAGTTGCTGCACTTGGCCACTTCTCTGTCATCAAGACCAGAAGTCCTCAGCAAGATAATCTCCCTACTGTCTGCTTGTTTCTCTTTGTCCTAGTGCCTTTACTCTGACCCCCAGAGTTTCTCCCTGTTCTCTCCACACTCTGAGCACTCTCTTGGATCTGAAGGCTCAGGGAAAGTGGTCCTGCCTTTTGTAAGATAGTTTTTTCAGGACTCACATTCATGGTGCTGTCAAGTGTGGTAGCATCCTGGCACTTGGGTGTGTAAAGCAAGAGGATCACCACAAATTTAAGGCCAAGCTGGACCTTGAACCACACAGCAAGTCTTAAGCTACCCATGGTGAGCATGACCTGCAGTCCTCTGCCTCAGCCTCCCAGAGTGCTGGGATTGATGACAGGCATACACCACTATACCCCGGTTCAGTAGATTTAGAAAGGGCAGTATTGTGTGGAAGTTAGACAACTGTGTGCCGAGGAGGAGGCTTCGAAGAATTGGTGTGTTGAATCTAACCATGGCCAGTTGTTCCCATTATTGGGGAGGCTTCCCGGAAGAGATGGACGGCTCAGAAGGTACCCTACAAGTCTTAGGCAGTCTTCCAGATGGCAAGAAAGGACAAATAGGTTAGAGGAGCTCTGAGCTATGAAGTCAGAGTAGGGACAGACCAGCCCTGCAAAGGGACAAAACCATGGCAAGATGGCATTGAGAAGCCATGTACTTATACAGTAACATAAAAGATGCTCCCTCCAAAATCTGGTCCATGGTTCTGAGCCTCAGCGGGGCCTGCCAGGCTGGATTGACTCCACTCTGCACTCAGGCAGGGGAAGAGAGGAGCCCTTGTCCAGATGAACAATTTTCCACCTGCCTAGCCCACCGTTTTTCTTTTGTTTGGGCATTTCTTGGCTGAGAATATTGGAATACACTGGCACTCTAGGACAGTGATGCAGAGACCTTGTTCCTTTTCCCACTCTCCTTTTCCCAATTGGTTCTTTGGTGGCCCTTCATACTGAAAGCAGAATTTGTGAGTAATAGGACTCTTGTTGGGCTGGCCCAGGGCACTTAAAAAGTTAAGTTAGAGCCAGGGATTTAGCGCCTGCCTGGCAAGTGCGAGGTCATGAGTTTGTTTGATCCCAGGCTCATACAAAAAAGGTTAAGTTAGTGCTTGACTGGTCTTCACCAGCTACTCTGTCACACAGACAGGGCTTTCCTTGAGTGGACCAGAGATGTATGCAGGAGGGGACTTTGGGTCACATGCATGACTCACTGTTTGGACAAAGCCTTGTTCTTAGTTTTCAGTAGCAATTGAAAGGAAGTACAGGCCCTTGAAGACCTGGGGAGAATTTGCATGGTCAGCTAGAGGAAGGGCTAGGCTTTTGGGGAGAAAGGATGATGTGAGACCAAGAGCATCAGACACAGAATTGGGAAGACTGGCAGAAGGCAGTGGAGCTGGTTGGGATGAGCTGAAAAGCCAGATTGACATCTCACTGTGGAAGGATGGAATTGTGGAAGAGCCTGAGGCTGGGTGAGCCTGGCTCGGATCGGATGGCCTGGTAGGTGGAGGTAGAAGGTAATGAGGCCTGGTGAGATTTTGCTTGCTTTTGGTGTCATAAGTGTATAACGTAAGATCTCACTTGTCTAGCTGGGGATTTAGCTCAGTGGTACAAGGGCCTGCTTAGCAAGTGTGAGGCCGTAAGTTCGATCCCCAGTACCAAAAAAAAAAAAAAAAAAAGTAAAAAAGATCTCACTTATTGTCTTTCTTTCCTTCTACCCCAAACCCAAAACCGGGCTTACCAGGGATCCGGCGAGGGAACTGGTTTGTCTGCCTTGCTTCCCCAACCTAAAAATCTGACTGTGAAAGAGACTAACAGGTTGCTCCTGCCCCATGCCTTCTCCCGGAAGCCCTCAGATGGCCCCCCTGACACCAAGCCCTTCAGACTGGCTTCTAAGACCAAGTCCTCCTCTCTTGCACCTGTTGTGGGCACCACAACCACCACTCCATCACCCTCTGCCATCAAGGCTGCTGCCAAGAGTGCTGCCCTGCAGGTGACGAAGCAGATTACGCAGGAGGAGGACGACAGTGATGAGGAAGTAGCCCCTGAGAACTTTTTCTCCCTTCCCGAGAAGGCCGAGGCACCTGGAGTTGAGCCATACCTTTACCCTGTCCCTGCTGTTCCTGAAGAGTTGCCTCCAGGCACGGAGCCAGAGCTGGCGTTCCAGGACGATGCAGCCAATGCTCCCCTTGAGTTTAAGATGGCAGCAGGCTCAAGTGGGGCCCCTTGGATGGCTAAGCCTGGAGATGACTACAGCTACAATCAGTTCTCTGCATATGGCGATGCCAATGCCGCTGGTGCTTATTATCAGGTGGGTAGAGGGTGGTCTGAGGGTGTGGGCGTGATGGGCAGGTGAAGTTTAAGCTGGTGAAATGGCCTCTGTGATGTTCTTGCCTTGATTTCTTCATGCCTATTAGGCCTCAGAACACAACTACTTTTATGCTAGACTTTGTTCAAGTCTTACAGTCTGATAGGGTGAGATACATAATTGACACCTTTATTCTGTGAGTCAGTTTTCCATCACTGTGACAAAGCACCTAAGAATCAACTAAAAAAGGGAAAAGGTTTATTTTGGTGCTTGGTTTCAGTCCTTGGTTCTGTGGCTCCACTGCCTGATGTGCAGCAGTACTTCATGGTGGGTGGGTGTGGCTGGGAGGAAGAGGAGAAAGAGCGGGCCACCTCCAGTGAGCTCACTTCTTCCCACTAAGCCCCACCTCCTGAGGGTCCTGTCAGCTCCTGGCAGTGCTGTAAGTGGCAACCAAGGCTTTAATGCCTGGGTCTTGAGGGGCACTGTCCACACTGTAGCATCCTAAAAACAGTCTTTCTGTGGGAGCTAGTGAGAGGGCCAGGAGAGGGGCAGTCTCCAAACTTAGGGGTAGAAGGGACTCTCCTCAGGTGTGCAGACTGCTAAGTCAGTGGACTGTTGCATAGACTCCCAGACAGAAGTCAGGTCCAAAAGAGTTTCTGGAGGTGGGGATGCAGGGAGGGACAGAGGAGGAAAGGGATCTGCAGGGCCAAGTGGGAAGGGGCAGTGAGGAGACTGGGAGATGCTTGCCCTGAACCAGGAGCAGCTGGAAGGGCTGAGGCAGATCCTGTGAGAAGGCACACTGTCCTAAGAGTTGGGGCAGATTACTGCACTGCTCCGTGAGGCTCAGCTCCCTTAGCTGCAGACTGGGCTTTGAGGGTATCATCTTGGCTTTCTTGGGGAATCTTAGCACTCAGCTTGAGTGCTACACAGAGTAAAGTCAAATGCTCAGTAAATGGTTAGTGTAATCTTTCGTTCACATTTTTTTGGGAGAGAGACTTGATGTCCACGTGGCCTCACAGGGTGGTTACCTAGGATGCCAGGCTGTAGGTAGGTTTCAGAGGGAAATTTCCAGCAGTTGGAGCTTCACTGAATGGAGAGGGTGCTTTGGATCTGAGTGGTTGAGCAGATGCCTCATGATTGGGTAGCTACAGAAAGCTAGTAGAGAGTAGTCAGGAGACTTCAGTTTCTTCAGCCACTATGCTGCACTGAATGGTCAGGGTTGGTCTTTCAGTCTGGGCATGAGTAGGAAAGGAGGATTTCCAGGATCCCTGTTTTTTTGTGTGTGTGTCTGTGTGTTTGTGTCTGTATGTGTCTGTGTGGGACTGTTTTGTTTGTCTTGAGACAGGGTCTTGCTGTATAGCCCAGGCTACCCTCAAATTCCTGCAGTCCTCCTGCATCTCCTCCTGCCTTAGCCTCCCATGTGCTAAGATTCCAGGGGTGCACTACCTAGCCCAGCTCAAGTCCTTGCTTTAACCAAAGATTTTAAAAATGAATTTGTTTCCTAAATTATTGATGTTAAACTGTTGCACCCGGTAAGCTGATCAGACACCTGTATCTCCTCTCAGGATGGACAGAAGGAAGGAGGAAGATAATGGTGTTTTGATTTAGCAAAAGAAAGATCCTGCCCATTTAAAGTATAAGAAACCACTGATTTCCATCCAGTAAATGAATAAAAAGTTGAGATTCTGTAAATGTTTTACTCATTTACTTTTTTTTGGTGTGATACTGAGGAATAAACCCAGCCAGAGCCTCCACTCTGAGCTACATCTCTAGCTAAGTTTAATTTAGTTTAGTCTAGTCTAGTTTAGCCTAGTTTGAGAGAGGGTCTTGCTGAATTGCTTGTCGGGGCTTCACCTGCCTCAGCCTGCCAGAATTTTAGGATCACAGACATCGGCTACCTTGCCGGGCTGTATTGTTTTAAACACAGTCAAGACAGTCTGTGTAGATTAAAGCACTTTACATACTCAGGACTCTGAACTCTAAACATACCTTATTTTGAATGCTACAATAGAAAATCCATACTCTCAGTTGTCCTGGGTTTTTCTACATTATTTTTGTGTAATGAATATTACATGTTTCCCATTTTGCTCTTTACTAAATGAATGCTTTTTGAGGGACATTTCTTGGAGTTATGGGCAAAGGTGGCAGAATTAGGAAAAAAGTGGCGGCAAGGAGGAAGCAGTTCCTGGGCTTCATGGCCACCTGACTTGGCCACAGCAAGGCCTTGCCCTTGGCTCCATGCCCTCCTGGGTCTGCAACAACGTCTGAGCAGCTCCCTTCAGAGGGGAATCATCAGATTCTTGGAGTACAAATCTGGTAACACAGCCCTGTTTGTTCCCAGCTTTATAAATTCTGAAATACCTATTCTGAAATAAACCATGAAGTTTATTTTACATCAGGAACTTGTGGCTTCCCCTATAGCCAGTTTACCAAGAGGTAAATGGGGAGGATCAAGGCTGGCATGTTTCACATCTCATGCTGCTCAAAGCGAACCTGCTGGGGTCTTGGGAGCAGGAAGAGCAGGGCTGAGGGTACAGCAGAGATTGGGAGTGGGGTTCATTGTTGGGACGTATCTGAGGGAGCAGGGGACAGACTGAAGCAGGAGAGAATGTCTTTATTCCTTATCACCCTTCCCTAAAGAATGCACAGCGGTCTGGATGGTGCAAATCAGAAAGCTGCAGGGACTGTTGGTGGTTTAGAGGGTAAGTCCCTGGATTTGCCTTTAACTGGTCCATCTGAGGGGCTGTAGTACGGGCATCTCTCCATGCCTGTTTCATGAACTTTTACTATTTCTGGGCCAACCATGTCCTCTCTCACCTCTGCCTCAGTGTGTGTGTGTTTTTTTCCTCTTTGGCTGCAGGATTATTACAGTGGTGGCTATTATCCTGCACAGGACCCAGCTCTGGTCCCCTCCCAGGAAATTGTCCCAGATGCCTCCTTCATTGATGACGAAGCAGTAAGTTAACACAGAACAAAGGAATTTTTTTTTTGGTGGTGGTACTGAGGGTTGAACTCTGGTCCAGGAAAGCTGTCCACCGCTGAGCAACACTCCTAGTCCCATAAGTGATTGTTAATTAGTATTTAAATGATTGTCTTTGACCCATCTTTGACACCGGGATTCAAATCTGAAGCTAAAGGAACTTGAATTTTACTGAACTGTATGAGTTCGGATTAGGTTTGGCAATGTGTTACAGAGAAACTGGAAGTAGTGATGGCTTATGTAATGGAAGTGTGTTTTTCCTCATAAAAGAAGGCTCAGGGTAGGCTGGCCATGGTGGTATGACAGCCCTAAAGCATTGTTCAGGATCCAGTCTCCTTCTGATCATTTCCCTCTGTCCCTACACTATGGCCTTTATTCTCATGATAGCAGCTAGAGCTACTGGCTTCACATCTGCTTTGGAACTGCAGCGTGGTGGAGAAAGGAAGAGGAGGGACACTCTTCTCCCTTTTCACGACACTTTCTGAAGTTCCTGAGAGCACTCGCATCTCACTGACTGATATATCTAGTTGTAAGCAGTCTGAGAAGATGTATTCTTTTGCTTGGATGGTAACATGGCTAACAGTTTGGTTCCTTTACACTACAGAGAGAGGGAGAGCGAAGTCTGGGAGGTACCCAGCCGCTAAGTTAAATAGCTTATGTGTCACAGGGCAAGGCAAATGCATTGTTTTGTGCTGCTACAAGACCCATATTGGGATATAGAGTACTGTCCACCTGTCAGAGTACACAGCTGGGAACCCTCACATGTGCAGGTGGAATCTCTGTACAGGGCTTCTCATGGAATTGGTTCTTTTCTGCTCACCTTGCCCTGGCAGGGTGTCGTCTTTCTGCATACTGTCCTATGCTTGATACCATGTTCATTCCCTTCCCTATTTATGTGCTTTTAGGCAAGCACAGTAGTTGGGTTCTTTTGGTCCTTAGTTCCAGAGACAGCTGAGCACTCACTCAGTGGCTGCAGTCAGTTTCTGGTCAGTAGAGCAAGCCCAGAGGCCTTTCTTAGGTTTGAACCAAGACATGTTTCTGCCCCTTCCCTACGCTCCCTTCAGGCATACCTGTGGGGGTGGTGAGAAGACTGGAGAAAGCCCAGTGGTATCCTAGAGAATTTGCTTGGCCCCTGCAGTGAGGTTCCATCATCTCCATACTACATGCTCCCTCTTCCACTTGTGCTCTGGTGTGGAGTTTGCTGATTCATGATACCAGACCAGTGAGAAAGACCAGACATAGAACAAGAACCAATTTTAGAAGAGAAGTCTTAAATTTTTTATTTTTTGACACAGGGTCTCACTATATAGTTCAGGCTGTCCTTGCACTATGTAGCCCAGTCTAGCTTCAAGGTCAGATCTTCCTGCCACAGCCTCCCAAGGGCTGGTATTACAGATATGCACCACCATGCCTGACCCTGAATTTTGTTTTTGTTTTTGTTTTGGGACAAAGGCTTACTGTGTAGTCCAGGCTGACCTTGAACTCACTGTGTAGCCCAGGCTGGCCTTGAACTGGTGGCACTCCTGCCTTACTCTCCTCAGTGCTGGTATTACAGGAGTGCACCACTATGCCCAAAGTCTTTTTTTTTTTTTTAACTTATTTATTTATTTATTTATTTAGGTGCCTGGGAACGAACTCATGACCTCACACTTGCGAGGCAGGTGCTTGTGTCACTGAGCTAAATCCCCCATGGCTTTTTTTTTTATTTTTATTTTTTAACAGTAGAATATATTTATTGAGAGAAAGCTTCTGTCTGAAGAGAGACAGAAGGGGGTCCCAAGTGGGTTGTCCCTGTTTTTTTTTTTTTTCTTTTGGTGCTGAACTCAAGGCCTCACACATGCTATACAAGTGCTCTATCACTGAGCCACAACCCTTTGAATCCTCGCACCCATTATCCGGTACTGGGGATTGAATCCAGGGCCTTTTTACTGAGTTGCATCTCCAGTCTTTTCTTTTATTATTATTATTATTTTTTTTTTAATCTGTTTGAGACAGGGTCGTGCTATGCAGTTTAGGCTGACCTTGAACTCACTTTGTAGCCCAGGCTGGTCTCGAACTCACAACGATCCTCCTGCCTCAGCCCCCGAGTGCTGGGATTACAGGCGTGAGCCACCACGCCCAGCAGTCTTTTTTAATTTTGAGACAGGTCTCACTAAAGTTGTTAAATTGCCCAGGGAGGACTTGAATTTGTGATCCTCCTGCCTCACCCTTCCAGAGTACTGAGATTGTCAGCATATGTCTCTGTGTCCAGCCCTGAGTTTCTACTATCAACGCATATGTGGTTCTTTTAGGCATATACAATTTACATGACTGTAAATGAGTATAAGGTGATAGAATTGGTTCTTTCTACTTGCCACGTGTGAGGACACCTCTGGGTCCACCTTCTTTTCCCTGGGTCCAAGAGACTTGAGAGCCTTTCCTCCGGCATCAGAGGAACCTGATAGATGGCAAGTTGAAAGGATGAGTAAAACTGGCGTACAATAGGTTGTGAGTCTTGAAGTTATTCTGTGAGCTCTGGATCCATAGTGACATCTCTTGACCTCCTCACTCAGATCCCAGCTCCTTTTCCCCTCTTTTCTAGTTTAAGCGGCTACAAGGCAAGAGGAACCGAGGGAGGGAGGAAATCAACTTTGTGGAGATCAAAGGTGATGACCAGCTAAGTGGGGCCCAGCAGTGGATGACCAAGTCATTGACAGAAGAGAAGACCATGAAGTCATTCAGCAAAGTAAGAGGGAAGGGCCCATGGGGTGGCCTTGGCACAGCAAATCTTGTTCTACTCCCTATCCTGATGCCACACCCCCTTACTGTTCTCACCGTTAGCAAACACGCGTCGCTTGTGGTACCACACAGGTCCACCCTGCCTTCAGAACTCAGCAGCACTGTGACTGCTGTCTACCTAGATGGTGGCATCTGGCTATTGTGAAGGAGTGGCTGGAGCAGCATGCCACCTTGCTGTTGGGACAGTCTCTGATGTGTTGTGCTCCTTCCCTGGTGAACAAGATCCCTTTTTCTTTCCTGGGCTCAGCACATCTTTGAGGTGTGGCCACAACAGAGCTTTAGGAGTGTGACAGCCCCTCATTCTGAGCCTACAGTTCCTTCTTGCTCTTTTACCATTATTCACTGTAGCCAGCTGTGGTCTTTTCAAGTGCTTTTCCTCTGTCATTTCACACCCTGCACTCCTGCCTTCTCTGTGCTACTTTTCTTCCACTCGTGAGGAATGTCTCTTCACCTGGTAGCTGAGTACAGCAAATGTGGGCATTTATGAGCCTTCCACGGAGAGGAATGTGGGGAAGCCCTGGATTTGAGCCCAGCACCAGCAAGGCCAAGGTTGAGGATTTCAAATGCCCCCCCCCCCACGCACTTTGCTTTGTTCTGTGGCCACAGATGGTCATCTGGGCCCCAGTCATTTGTTTTAACTGAATGCTGGCGGTCATACAGGACAGAGCAAAGGATTGTGGTTAGATCAGCATAGATCCATCACTGTTTACTGGAAAAACCACTTAGGAGAGCTTGCTCTACTAACTAGGGGTCGAGAAGCATCATCACGTCGTAATAGCTGCTGCTGTTAATGCTCACTGTGGGTGAAGGATGACACTGGGTGTTTTACATCTGTCATCTCTGTCACATTAAATGACATGCAATAGCAGCAAGGAATTAGAAGTTCCATTTTTTTTTTTCCAGCTCCAGGTTTTCTTCCCACCATCTCATTGTATTGAACTAGCTTTAAAAAAAGAAGAAAAAAATATGGTCACTGTCCTTGAGGAGTTGACAGTGTAGTTGGAAGGAAGAGATTTAAGGACACTTGAGTGTAAATGATTACAGTGCAAATTGATTACATAAGTGCTGAGGAGACTCTGGAGAGGAGCTATGAGAGTTGGGTGGGGCTGGCTAGGAAGCTTCTAGCCTGAGACAATTTTGACAGAGGACAGAAAAACCACAGAATGAAACTCCAGCCCAATACAGACTGACAGCAAATCATTTGCATCAGTTTGGTTAGGAGTTCAGTGTAGTTACAGGTGGGAGTTGGAAGATTAGAGAGGTTGAATGGTTGTGAAATTCCAGGGAAGTTGTTTGCTCTCCAAAATGGGGGAGGTGGGGTTCCAGCCAAAGGTAACTGATGGGAGAGCTGGGCAAGCATTGGGAGGAGACAGGTGAGACATCTGGCCTGACTGGCAGAGGACAGAGATAAGAGGGTTGAGGGGGAGATGAGCATAGAGCTTGTGGGGGCCTGGGAGGAGGGCAGAAGATCACCAGGCCTGGCAGGTAAACTCTTTCAGACTGACTGCATGCAGCAAAACCAGCCTGAGTTGTCCATCATGGACAGAGCTCTCTGGGCTTGGTGCAGGAGCTAGAATGGGATCACCAACAAAACAAGACAGTCCTGACGTCAGAATACTTCCATTCTGATAGGGATGTTAGCAAGCTATTTCAGGCATTCTTAACTGTTTTTTGTTTTTTTTTTTACATAATGGCTTTAATAAAAATAATGGTAATATAAGTATATAGAGATAAACAAAAACAGTGTAAGTGCCTGCCTGGCAAGTGGGAGGTCATGAGTTCAATTCCCAGTACAAAAAAATTAAAATAAAAATAGCTCTAAGCTGCCTTTTTTGCACAGGATTTGCCTGTGTAGTTGGTGTTTCAGTTACCAATCTTGCACCACTGGGCACATGAGAATCTTCTACTTCTCTTCCTGTGAGTTAAACACTGTGTTTTCTTTTCTTAAAGAAGAAAGGTGAGCAGCCAACAGGTCAGCAGCGACGGAAACACCAGATCACATATCTGATTCATCAGGTAAGAATGCTGTGGGCCCTGACCAGGCACCATCCCTAAAAACCTGGGACTTTGAAGGCTGTGTGTGGTCAGGCAGCCAGCAGGCTCCTCCCTGTTCTCTGTATGGCCACCAGGGGGAGATGTGTCCTTCAGCATTGTCCTGCTCTGTGCCTTTGACTGCATGCACATAAAAGGTCTGTGCACAAGTGCTTAGAATACACTGTAAGTGAAAATTCAGATACCCAGAACAGAATTTGAGGAGAGTGACATGGCTTGTTACAGAGTTTTTAAGTAGCAAGTTTATCTAGTACTTTAAAGAAAAAGTCAATGCACTAACTTAGAAAAACATTCACCTTATGAGGAGATTGGTTTTGTATTCTCCAACACACATTTCAGAATTACAGATACTCCAGAAATGTATTTGAGAATGAGACTGTGTCTTGGTGTTTGAGATGAGCAGGTACCTTTCATATTTAAGCGTTACACACGCTTCTGGCCCTGGTCCTGAGAAATTGTGTTCTGGTTGATGGTTTCAGTGGCAAATCCTGCTTTTATTGTCTATTTCCACTTACCTTTTCAGGAACTCCTTGTACTCTTCTCACATCTTGGAAGTTCATAGAGAATGTTATGGTAGGGTCTTTCAAATCCCAGACACTTAATTATAGTCTGCCTTTCCAAGTCCAGGAGAAATAAGTAGGCTTCAGATAACTTGGGGGGGCTAGAGAGCCTTTTTTCCAGGGTGATGCTAGTATGTTCTCAGAATGTAGTGTGGAGCCAGGAGCTATTGTGATCAGAAGAGAAAGGTCACTATTCTAGTATCTTGAGTTTCCCGGCTTCAGTTATTTTAAAAGTGTGGGAGTTGGGCATGATGGTGCATGTCTGTAATCCTACCACTCAGGAGGCTGAGGCAGGAGGATCACTATGAGTCTGAGGCAAGCCTGGGCTACATAGTAAGTTCAAGTCCAGCTTGAACTATATAGGAAGACCCTGCCTCAAAAAAAAAAAAAAAAAGCCCAGTAAATCATGTATTTGGCTAGGTGTGATGGCACATGCCTGTTATCCTAACACTTGGGAGGCTGAGGCAGGAGGGTTGCTTTGAGTTAGAGGCTAGCCTGGACTACATAGTGACACCCTGCCTCAGACATACAAACATAAACAAAAACCAGTGTGGGTTTGGAGGGTGCCACATAATGCTGTATTCAGCACAGCAGCAAAGCTTCATTTCCAGACTGAACTGTGCCTGGAAAGCCCCTTGCTGTGATGGGGAGGTGAGTGCCCCCTCTCCCTCTGCTATTCTGATGTCAGGGACAGCTGTCTTCCTTCCTTTCAGATGCCGCCTTCTTCTTCTCATCTTCATTTGTTCATTTATTCTCACTTGGCATTTGAGCTTTAATTCTGCACAAGCAAGCACAAAGGTTCTTACTGTGCTTAACCTCTTAACCCCTGTTAGATGCTTTTTTTTTTTTCTTTTATGGAGTTTTCCCTTTTTCTTGGGAAAGAAAAAACTAAATCTTTTAAGGACTTGTTACTTCTCCATAGTTGTGATAAGAGAACGATATATTGGAAAACAGAGGCAAGAAGAAGATGTGTTTCAGAATTCCACTTTAAGGAGTAGAGAGGCAGCTCAGTGGGAGAGGGCCTGCTTGACATTCTTGAGGCCCTGGGTTTTACACACACACACACACACACGCACACACACACAATGACTTCCCCTATGCCTTCTTTTACCACAGGCTAAAGAGCGGGAGCTGGAACTGAAGAATACCTGGTCAGAAAACAAGCTCAGTCGCCGCCAGACCCAAGCCAAATATGGATTCTAGTGCTCTGGAACTGACTGCTCCCAGGATCTTCTACAGCCCAGTCGGCCCGGCCCCCAGCTTCACCCCTGGGACCCCACTGCTCTAAACCCAGGATCTCTCCCTGAGGAGCCAGCTCTGGCCTCTGCAAGAATGAACATATTTGATAGATTTTTCTTAATGAGTTAGAAGATTCAGCTCCTTTCTGTGATAGAGCTGGAAAAGACTTGAGCGCTGCCTCCAGAGGGCTCTGGGTTCTGGGTGGGAGTCTTGCTACCTGGGTGTGATCAAATGTTGAACTCTTCCCCCAACTTTTTTTTTTTAAATGAGGGATATCTGTTGAAATAAAACATTTGGTCTGTCAGCTGCTGTCTGCCCCTCATAGCTCTTCCTGCTGGCTTGTGTAGGGGACCCCACAGGGCCCTGAGTTGCCTTGGTGATTGCTTTGCTTTTTCCTTTTTATCCACCATCTTAGCTGGGTTCATGGGCATCCAAGATCCTAGAAATTGTATGCATTGTTTTGTTGGGATGAGATGACTTTTGGAGGGCTCTGTGGTTCCAAATATGGAAAGTCTTAATGACCTCAGTGTCTGTGGAGACAGGAGGTCAAGAAGGTTCTTTCTGTGGCATGACAATGTTGTTAGATGTAAAACTACATCCGGCAGAAAATGAAGTGATGGAAATCTTCAGAAAAGTGAATCAAATTTACATTGATGTCACCAGGAATCATGGTGCACACCTGTAATCCCAGCACTTGGGAGGCTGAGACAGGTGGAGTGCCACAAGTGTGAGGCTAACCTGGGCTACGTAGTGAGCGAGGTCAGCCCGGACTATGGTGTGAGATCCTGTCTCCAAAGGAAAAAGTTTAAAAATTAATTTAGAAGCACCTGGGTGTGGCGGTGCACGCCTGTAATCCCAGCACTTGGGAGGCTGAGACAAAAGGACTGCCTAGAGTTCAAAGATAGTACATAGTAGTGAGTTCAAGGCCAGTCTGAACTACATAGCAAGACCCCGCCTCAAAAACAAAAGATAAAAAGGGGCTGGGTGTAGTGCAAACACCTGTAATTCCAGCATTACTGGAGGCCGAAGTAGGAGGATTGCCACGAGTTAGAGGCCAGCCTGGGGTACATGGGGAGTTCAAGGCCAGTTTGAACTACACAGCGAGATCCTGTCTCATAAAACCAAAAGGAAAAAATTGAGACTAATGTCACTGGCCTGGACCCACTCAGAAGCTTAGTGTCATCTCCCTGGAGATTCTAGACCCCTACCCTTTGGAAAGGGAGGTGGCAGGGTCTGTAGACTCCAGTTAGCTGTGGGCCCTGTGTAGACAGACCGGACAGGTAGCAAGGCAAGGTTCGAGTAGGGACCGTCCCGAAAGCCGCATGCAGAGTACTGGGAACCCTCTTGGCTGCATTCTGAAAGGGGGCCGGTACGGACAGGGTCATTGAGGAAGGTCCTTCAGGAGACTGGCTCTACGTGTAGGTGCTGGAGTCCACTGCTGCAGAGGCCTGGGGAGACACAGCTCTGATGGCAGAGGCAGGCTGAGGTCGAGGGGCAGTTAGTGGTGTGTGGCAGGAGTTGGGATGAGAAGGAAGTGCGAGTGAGACACCTCACCAGGCTTCTTTCTTGCATGCTGGGTAAGTTGAGTAGTCTGTTTCTCATTAAGTCCACTGGAGGATTTCGTCACTTACAGGAAAACCACCCGCTTATCTGAAATCTGACCTACTTTGGGTTGGAGCCAGACAGGGCTCCTGCAGCCCACAGGGATACACAGGCTGTAGCTGCCCAAATCTGTGCGTCCAGCCAGCCTTCAGCCCAGAGCATCAGCCCTGACCACACTCCTGTTTACCCCAGAGGCACAGGGCCAGAGCTGAGGTCTTTGAGGGGTGTCTCAGGAGGTGAGGTGGCCCACAGGGCTATCTGCCTGTGATCCGCGTGAGTCCAGCACGCTCTAGGCGCAGTCCTTGCCACCTGAGCTGCCACCCTCCCGCAGTCCCGCTTTCTTATCTGAGGCCTGTACTCTGGTGTAGCAGATGTTCTTTGGGCTGAGAGACACTCAGTCTTCTGGGGATGGGCAGAATTAGGCTAAAGAGCCTCTGGGTCCTCTGACTTCTCTCCCCCTAAGCTGCGTCTTTTAAAAAGTCACTTATGGGATGGGAATTTGGCTCAGTGGCATAAGTGCCTGCCTGACAAGTGAGGTTGTGAGTTCAATCCCTGATACCAAAATAAAATAAAGAGGTCACTTCCTAGTCCTTTCAAAGATGGCATTTTTATTTGGTGGTTGGGGTTAAAAGATACACAAACTTTACCGGGAGATAAACTTTTCTGTATAAATTAATTCAACTGCTCCTCTATCCTGGGGTCTTCCTCAGCCCCAGGTCTTAGCGTTGGTAGTGAAGTCAGCAGGGTGGGGCCCCTGGTCTGGAGGGGACACCTACCTCCTTGGTCTTTGGGGCTGGGCTGTGGCTTGTCTTCCTGCCTGCCAGGGGTCCTATGCTATCAGAATGATGAGCAGGGATGACAGATGCAGGCCCTGGGTGCCCTTTTAGATATGAGCTTCCACTTGAGGTGAAGTGAAAATTTGCCCCCCAGTGTCCCTGAAGTCCCTGTGGTCCCAGCAGTCTCGCCCATCAGAGCCCTTCACCTGCATGGTCTGCGGTGCACTGGCCCCACATACACAGGAGTCCTGATCTCCATGAGGTATCAGGACAGGGACACATGAGCATGGCCCCTGCCAAAGGCCGCACAGCTATTTATTAGTGCCACAACGGGAAGCCAGGGCTCTCCACACGCCATTCCTATCTGCTCCACCCCTAGCAGAGGCCCCTGGGTCCCAAGGATCTCTGGCCCCTCCTGGCCCAGATTCTGTTAAATCCGCACCCAAGTCTGGGAGTCCTCTTTCCCACTTTGCTTTCCCAGCTCTTGCTGTAGAGGCCTCACTTCTGCTTTCTCCACCTGCCACGGGGACTGCAGATGACCAAATAAGCTGAGACCTTTCGTGCACTTTCAGCATCCTCGAAGATTTCAGCAGAGCAATCTGCTCCCCGCTTCCATCCTCCCCTTTGCTCGCAAGGGGTTTAGACCTACAGGCGAAGGACGTGGAACTCCAGCTCTGTTGACTCAGCATCTGTGTTTCTCCCTAAGTTGAGTAGCCCTGGAGTGGAAAGGAGGGGAACTGGCAAGTCACTGGAGCTGGCACTGGAGCCAGGCTGGGGGTGGCATGGTGGTGGCAACACCCAAGCCTAGGCAATGTGGCTTGAGGAAAGGGGCCACAGGACTGCTGTAGAGCCCCTTAGCAGGAAGGGAAGCCACAGCCCAACCCAGGCCCTAGCAGATCTGGGGGCAGCCTGCTGTGGGACCCCCCAATCAGAGACCAAAATACAACACCAGCAGATTTCTCCAGCTGTTTGAAGTCCTTTAGTGAGTGGAGCTTTTCTGTGGGGTACAGGGCTAGCCCTGAAGAGGGTCTGGGCAGAGAAGGTGAGACAGTGCCACGTGAGGGATGGGGGAGGGAATGGGGCTCCCAGTGAGGCAAAGGGCCTATTCCCCAAGGTCAGGAAGACACAAGGGAGTCCTGGAACTATTTCAAGGGGTCTCTGTACTCCAAGGGGCTCAGGCTGGGGGAGATGAAGGGGTGGCCCCTCTTTCTTTTCTGGCACCCTTGAAGTGGTACAGCCACCCCTGTGCCCCCACAGCCACCCCAGCTAGAGAAGGCATACTTCACAGAGGGGTTCTGTGTGTCCCAGCCCCCAGCTGACAGATCTGTGACCCTTGCCCAGGGGTCTTTCAACCCCCAGGCCTGTCTGTCCCCGCTGCAGTGGTAATGCACTCAGAATACGCCAGAGAAGTCAGACAGTGGGGGAGGAGGAAAAGAGACAGGCTGGAGGACTTGGATCCCCGAGGGGGGCAGGTTGTTGGTGATGATTTATTAGAGTATCAACAAACAAGTTCTAACATCTGTTCTCACCAAAGCATTCCTCAGACAACAGCAGCATTGGACCAGAGCCCAGACTCAAAGGCCCAGAGGACCAAAGAAATTAGACTCCAGGAGGAGAAACCAGGGCAGCGGCCAGCAGAGCTTCCTTGAACTCATCTTGCCATCTTAGAGGGTCACTGGCACTGAGGCAGTGGATTTTCAAAGACTCTTGGGGACAAGCCAGTTCGAATGTCCCTAAGAAGAGACAGAATCCACATTTGCTCCTCTGACTTCTAGGTTTCTTTGGGTGGGGTGGGGGTGGGGTGGGGTGGGGGGTAGACTGTCAAGGCACAAGGCTAAACTTGGGTTCAGGAGGGGACCTAACATTAAGGGTCCCAGCGGTAAAACTGTGGAAAGCAGGAAGAGTACCTACCCAAAGAAATTCTTGTTTCCTAGGGAGAAGAGTTAAGAGGATGTGGGGCAAGGAACAGGGCACTGAACAAGGGAATCAAGAAGCTTAGGTTTTAGTTCTTGACCTTGGCTAAGTCACTATGCCTCGCTGGCTTTGTTTCTGCTTCTGCACAGTGAAGGAGACTTGGTCAGTGAGGGCAGATGAAGCACTGTTCCTCCTTCCTTCTGTACCCACAGCAGACATCACTAATCAATCACAGTGCTCTTTTCTGCTGAGTTCAGATGTGACCTTAACATCCTTCTCAGGGCTGCGCTCTAGGCAGTCATGACCAATGGATTGGAGCTGGCAGGCAAGTTGACACCTTTTTGCCATCCTCATGATAGATGAGGGCTGAGGTCCTGTTCAGCTTTGATCCCCTATGGTTTCTCCCATCCATTTCCTGAGCTTACCCAGGTGTGTGTGGCGCTCTCTGCACCTGCTGTCCCAAGTCATTTTCTCCTACTCAGACTCACCACCTACTGAGCAGGCCCAAGGGGAAGCCATGCCTATCTTCTGTCCTGAAGCATCTGCAAAGGCTAGGGGGAAGGGTGTGCCTCCAGGGGGGTGGAGGCTTCTGGGGCAGGGGAGGGCCTTGTCCAGGCACAGAGTTGCCAGGATGTAGCTGCAGAATGCCTGGAATCTGCAGAGAGGACAGTCCTGGTCCCAGCCCCTGCCCTTGGCCTCAGGCCTACCTGTAGTCTGACGGGGAGAGGCAGCTGGCCTTAGCAGGCCTTGGCTTCTAGTAGAAAGTATAAAGCCCTCCTCTTCCCTCCCGCCCCTCTCCTTCTCCCTCTGTTCCTCAAGCGTTGCTGAGGACCAGCTCCATGCAGACACTGGCTACACAGTTTAACGACAGCTGAATGGGACCCTGCTCACAGGGAGCTCATACTCTGTTGAGGGAGGGTGAAGAGGAAGATGGAAAGGGTGGGCTCCCAGGGACCAACCGCACGGCAGGTGTGTGTAATGTACAGTTGGTGGCCTCTGTGGGTGAGTCAGCCAAGTCTTTCCAGAGAAGGACAAGTAGATTGTTTTTGTTGTACTAGGAATTAACTCTGGGGCCTTTACATGCTGGGCAAGAGCTCTGTCACTGAGCTACATTCCATCCTTTGTTTTTTTTTTTTTTGGTACCAGGGATCGAACTCACGACCTCGTGCTTGCAAGGCAGATGCTTAAGCCACTGAGCTAAATCTCTGGCCCTCCATCCCTTGATAAGCAGATCTTTTTTTTTTTTTTTTTTTTTTGAGACAGAGTCTTGCTATGCAGTTCAGGCTGGCCTTGAGCTCACTTTGTAGCCCAGGCTGGTTCTGAACTCACAACAATCCTCCTGCCTCAGCCACCCAAGTGCTGGGATTATAGGCGTGAGCCACCACACCCTGTTGATAAGCAGATCTTGAAGTATGGTTTAGAAGGCTGTTGGGGAGCAGGGGGAGGAAGGAGCCTACAGGAAATTGGTACAGAGACACAGAATGGCAGGGCACATCCTGGGAAGCTCAAAACCCTATGAGGCATGCACTTGGAGAAAAGTACATGGTTTCAGACGGTGGGAGCAGCTGGCAGGCAGGCCACCGAGCATGGACCCCACCCAGGGGTCCAAGGTGGGGCCCCACTAAGTGTAGAGGTTTTCAAGGACCCAGGGGCTGCTACAGGGAGGCCAGCCTGAACTTCTGGAGGTAGAAGTATCACAGTGGCCAGATAGGTAGTTAGGAGTTCAAGTTCAAGTTAAGAAGCTCTTGGAAAGAACCAATTAAGAGAGACTGGGGCAGGGGAGCCCCGGGGATTTAGCTCAGTGGCACAAGTGCCTGCCTGGCAAGTGTGAGTTCATGAGTTTGAGCCCTAGGGGAGAGAGAGAGAGACAGAGACAGAGGAGAGAGACAGAGAGAGAGAGACAGAGACAGAGAGAGAGGGAGAATGGGCCTGGGCACATGCCTAAAATCTCCTCTTGGGAGGCTGAGGCAGGAGAATCACTGTGTTTGAGGCCAGCCTGGGTTACCTAGTAAACTCAAGGTCAGCCTGAACTACACAGTGAGAGCCTGTAACAAAAAGGGGTGGGGCAGGATGCGGACAGGAGGGTAGAGCAAGAAGGAATGTTTAGGAAGAGATGCTGTAAGAATCCAGGAATTAGAAGCTTTGGGAGTGGGGGTGAAGTGGGAAGAGATATTTAGCGTGCTCTAGGATTCCTGGCAAGGAACAGGGGAGGGAGCATCCTTGGGGGCACGAGCGAGAGGCATCTAGCTGTGCGTGTGTGTGTGTGTGTGTGTGTGTGTGTGTGTGTGTGTGTGTAGCTGGGGCAGGGGACACCTGGAAGCTGAGATCCACAGGGGTGTGGTGAAAGTGTGGCACGAGGGCTGAGGGCAGCCTGGGGGCTGGCAGGGAGGGAGTGAGGGCCCAGGGTAGAGTAAGAAGGTGGAAGAGAAGGTAGGAAGAAGAGTAGAGTGAGAAGGCGGGAGTGGCCAGTGGGCCTCCCCTTAATCCCATCCTTGAATAAGGCCTTGAAAGGTCAGAGTGAAGACTGAGTGTGGATGGAAATAGGGCATGTACGGAAGGAGGAAGGAGCTCAAAGTCCCTTCCCCTGAACTCAGGTGACACATGGGACCCCAAGTGCTCTCCATCCCTAGGACAGCAGAGCCATGAAGGCAGAGGGAGAGGAGACACAGAGGTGTGCGGTGGGGTCCATCCAGAATCAAGGAGCAGGGTGAGTGGATGAGATGGCCGCAGACCACAGTGCAGCCGAGGTGGTGAAAGCTGAGGGAGGGAGACATGTGTGGTATCTCTACTTCTGGGAAGTAGGAAGGCAAGTGTGACAGTGGGGACCCCAAGGAGTGAAAAGAAGCCATCTCTGGCTGGCCCTGAAGAGGGTCACGGGCGGTTGGACCCTGAGGTCCCGTCTCTTCCTACCCACCTGCTAGTGGCAGCCCCTCTCCTGGCCGCCCACCTCCGACCCATCCAGCTCTGCGTAGATGTGGCCAGGCGCCTCCGTGGGGCAGCCCCAGCCCATGGCGTAGAAAGCAATGGGTTCACTGAGCTCATGGTAGGTGGGGGGCACGGGCCTGGGTGGCGGGGTTGGCCGGGGTCGTGGTGCAGGGCTTGTGTAGAACTCAGGGGGCAGCGCAGGCTTCGCAGGGACAGGAGGCTTGGACCTGGGCAGCAGGGCCTGGACAAGGGCATGGCCAGGCAGTCAGGGCAGCCCAGGTGGTAGAATCCCCACCAGGTCCCAGCCTGGGGCCCACCTGCTGTGGCCTCTGCTCCTTTTGCTCCCCTTGATACCCCCCTGTACCCCCAGGTCTTCCCCCCTCCCTCCAGTACCTCCTTTGGCTCCCAGTCCTTTTCTCTGTGCCTTGGGGTTGGGGTCGGATTCTGTTTGTGCAGGGAGTTCAAGTCCTGGCTTTTGCTTCCAGAGCCTGAGTCTTCAGTCCTTGGGGAAAGCCCTGCAGGCTCTGGAGTCTGCGGGAAAGGAGATGACCTGAGGCGCTGGATGGGGGAGAGACGACCACCAGAAAGACAGAACGTCTGACCTGGGAGCAGGATGGGCAGGGGAAGGAAAGGGACCCAGAACCTGGGGCTGGGCAGTGTGAGAAGGCCGGGGGACACAGAGAAAGGAGAACTCTGTCACAGTCCTGCCTTAGCCTTCAGTTCCCTCCCGTGGGAAAGGCAGGGCCAGGCCTTTGTGCCTGAAGTTGTAAAAATGCAGCAGGCGTTGAGCCCCGTTTAGCCCTCGGATGAAGAGGCTTCAAGAGGATGGGGAGGGGTGACGTCTCCAGGGCCGTTATGCCTGTGGCTTAGTTCTGTGGGTGGCAGGAGTTTGATTCTCAGAGGCGTTGCTAAGCGTTTTATGGGCAGAGGTGCCGAAGCCGGAGACTGGAACCTCCAGGTGGGAAGCTTAGGCGCAGTCAGCTGCTGTAGCTCAGCACTGGAGGCCTGACCGCTCCCCACATGCTCTGCTTGTGGCAGGCCCAGGCCACAGGGCCTTTCTCATGCTTCTGTGATCTAGCCGCAGGCTTCCAGGATCCAAACCAGAAGTTTATCTTGGTGCCTTCCCATGAGTTTTATTCATAAATAAAAAGTGCCAAACTAAGCCAGGTGTGGTGGTGCATGTTTATAACTGTAGCACTCTGGGAAGCTGAGACAGGAGTGTCACAAGTTTGAGCCCAGCCTGGGCAGCCCTGTGTTAAAATAAAAAAGGGCTGGGGATATAGTTTAGTGCAAAAGCCCTGGGTTCAGTTCTCAGTACTGAAAAAAAAGTGGCAAGTTCACCCCATGCCTAAATAGCAACTTAAGAATCATCCACACACCCACCTCACTCCTGCTTCAGATGCAACCCAAATCCTGCTACTTTTGCTGCCTAAATATCTTTCTTTCATTTTTAAGGTGTTTTTATTTGTTTGTTTTTGGTCTTTTTAAAATAGGGTTTTTCTATGCAGTTCAAGCCAGTCTTAAACTCACTTTGTAGCCCAGGCTGGTCTCAAACTTGCAGCAATCCTCCTGCCTCAGCCTCTTGAGTGCTGAGATTATAGGTGTGTGCCACCACACCCAGTCACCTAAATATTTTTCATGTCTGCCCTCTTCTCTCAGCCTTCACCTCTGGTTTGTGCCTCCCACTCTACCCATCCCTTGCCTCCAGCCCTTAGGACCCATTCCTCAGTCCCTGCCTGAACTCTCCTGGCAACCTGCCAGAGCTACCGGCTGCTCAGAGTAAGCTCAATTCTTGTCGCACTGGGCCTTAGACCTTGGTCACTGACACCTTTAGCTTTCTCAGTTCCAGCCCATTCCTCCACACCCCTAGATTTGCCTGCATCCTGCCCTGGCTGCTGAGAAATCTTCAGGTTCCTTGCCTTTTCTTCACAAAAGACTGTGCACAGCTTCCTGGAGCTCCTTGTCAGGGTCACCAGTGACTTCCTGTTAGATCCAAAGATCAGTGCTTGACTCACTTTTCCTTGACTCCTGTTCTCTGCTTGGCTTCCACAGCATTATGCTTTTCTCCTCTTTTTCTCTGCGGCTCCCCTCAGTTGTTCCTGTGCTTCCTTCTCTTTTCTGCAAACTTGGAATGCTGGAGACCAAGCATTTTATTTCTTTACTTTTATTTCTTTTTCATCTACATTGATTCCTGGATATAGACCCTTCTTGACCTTTCTCAAGACTCCAGGCTCCATCTGTTGTTGTTTTTTAGAGTAGGATCATTTATTGGGGAATAGGAATAGCTGCCGACAGACAGGAGGGGTCCTGAATGGCAGCACCAGGCTCCCACTGATGCTGATTACTCCACTCCTGAGCTGCATCCCCAGCACCCACTGCCTTCTCGACATCCACATCTGGACGCTGAAGGGACATCTCAAACTGTGCATGCTGGACAGGGAACCCTGTCTTCCTGTCTGTCCAGGCTTGTTCCTCCTAAAGCCTCCCTAACTTCAATCAGTCACAGCACCCTCTTGGTTTACTCCTCATCCAATCCTGCAAAAACCCTGCCAGCTGCACCTGTGAGGATCAGCACCCGGCTCCTCACTCCACCTCGACCAGCCTCATGCTGCACTGTCTCATCAGGCCCTCCTGGCTGGCCCTGACACTCCTCATAACTCTAGTGCAATCTCTTCCTCTTCATGCAATCCCAGGTCCTTACAAGGGGCCACAGGGCCCCCAGGCTACCTCCCTGACACCCTCTACCTTGGTAACCCTCCGTCACACTGATGCACTCACGCTGGCTTCCTCACTGCTCTCGCTGTTCATCAGATGTCTTCCCACTGAAGCGGCACCTAAACAACAACCCCCGCAGCCCCCTTCCCCCAAGCACAGCTGTAACTTCTTGTTCTGGTACAGATAAAACTGGCAACTATGTCTTGTTCTCCCAGGATTCCTCAGGCTGTGTCTTCTTTCAAGGTCAAGTTATTAATTGTTTTGTCTTGCTTCCATAGCCTTGCTCTTCTGGCTGTCACCTTCTTTCTAAAGAACAACTCCCAAACCGAATGTCTAAAAGTAGAACCTTTTCTTTGTTCTAGTGCCCAGCACTTTGGACTTAAGCTCGGTTGGGTCAATATGCATCTAAAATCCTGGAAATAAATCCTTCATTTTCCCTGTTGGTCTCTTTGATCTCTTGGATCTGCAGCACTACCTCTGGGCCTTTGTACTTGCTGCTACTCCAACCTAGCATGCTACCAGTCCTCTGTTCAGAGGAACACTAAACAGAGTGGCTTTCACTGATGCTCTAACCCTGTCACTCTTCTTTTTTATTTTTATTTATTTATTTATTTTTGGGTACTGGAGATCGAACTTAGGACCTCATGCTTGCCAAGCAGGCACTTACACTGCTGAGCTAAACTCTAGGCCCTCATTATTTATTTTATTTATTTATCTTTTCACTGGACTTGCTATGTACTATTGGTCTACTATCGTTACCTGTCAGAGAGTTGGGATATTGTGGCCAGTTTTGTTCACCATTTCCCCAGTGCCCAGAAGGATGCCCGCCGACTCCATGTCTCTCAGAACTCCCTGGACATGTTCAGGTAGGCATTCCCTGTACTTGATTTCTATGACTGAATTGTCATTGCTGCTGGAAAGTGAGGCTTGTGAGTATGAGATTCTCCTGTTTTTTTTTTTTTTTTTTAAATCTTTTTGAGACAGGATCTCTCTATACATTTCACACTGACCTTGAACTCACTTTGTAGCCTGGGCTGGTCTTGAACTCACAAGGATCCTCCTGTCTCAGCCTCCTGAGTACTGGGATCACAGGCGTGAGCCACCACGCCCGGCTGATCTTCCTGTTTTATACATGGTGAACTCTCGGGCCTGTCAGACTATGCGTAGGACACACTAGGGACTCTGTAAGTATATATATATATATATATATTTTTTTTTTTTGAGACAAGGTCTTTATGTATCCCAGACTGGCCTCAAACTTGCAGTGACCCTCCTGCTTCAGTCTCCAGATTACAGGTCTGTGCCACCATGCCCAGCTCTGTAAGCATTTATTTATTTATTTCTGGGAAGAGAACTCAGGACCTTGCACTTGCCAGGCAGGCACTGTGCGGCTGAGCTATCTCCTCGGTCAGAAATCTGTAAGCATACCTTAAAGGTCACGTGGTGTGTGCCTGACTGGTCAGCGCCTATCCCTGTCCCTGCGGTTTGTGCAACTGGGCTGTTGTCCTCCGGGCCTCCTGCCAGCACTTGCCCCGAAGGTGTTTGGCCAGGGAGGCGGCACCCTAGAGTGGTTGGCAGCGGGGCTGGCGGCTGCGGGTGCATACCTGGCGGGCCAGGGGCTGGGTGAGCGTCTCTCCGTAGGGGCTGAGCGGCCGCGCGGTGTAGTGGCTCAGCAGGTCCTGCAGCCGCGCGTGGGCACTGTTCTCGCCCAGCACCACGTGGCGCCCGTCCGGGAGCTGGGCCAGCAGGAAGTGGCGGCAGCAAGCCTGGCTCCTGCAGGGCCCACTAGGGATCATATTTGCACCCCTACCCGCCCCGGGCCAGGGTCTCACCCCAAGCTGGCCGCCCGCTGAGCGCAAAACCGGGTCTGAAGGATTCTGCTTAGGGCCGGGCCCCGCCCCGCCCTAAGTCCCGCCCGCCACAAAGCCCCGCCCTACCCTAAGCCCCGCCCCGCCCCGCACTAAACCCCGCCCCCGGCGCGCCCCGCCCGCACCTGTAAGTTAGCACGAAGGTCACGGCGCTCTCGCTGAACCGCACCAGGTAGCTCCCCTGAGGCTGCGACTTCAGCAGCCTCTCAGCCTCCCTGTGGGTGACAGCGAGAAGAGGGGAACCGGGTCGCGCCTTCTCCCTCCTCGGCTCTCATGGGGGTCCCCACGCTAAGCGGAAAACCTGAAGGCTATACGAGAGGCAGGGTCCATGCAGGACCGGGGACCTCAACCTAGGTCTGCCCCGGCCTCGACCTGGGAGGACAGCCTGGAGGGGCTGGTGCCGCAGCAGTGGGATGGTTGTTTGATTTCTAGACTTCAGAAGCCACAAGCTGGACTGTAGAGGCGAAGAAAGAGACAGAAGTGGAACAGACTGTCAGCAAAGAGAGGAAGAAGGAGGAGCAGGCTGGACAGAGCCAGAGATAAAGATGGAGCAAGAGAGCCAGGCGTGGCATTGCACACCTGTGACCCCAGCACTCTGCGAGGCTGATGCAAGAGAATTGCAAGTTTGAGCCCAGTCTGGGCAGTTTAGCAACTTCACACTGTCTCAAAATAAAAAATAAAAAGGGCTGGAAATGTATCTCAGTGCAAAGGCCCTGGGTTCAATCCTCAGTACTGCAAAAAAGAAAAAAGCCAGATGTGGTGTCTTGTACCTATAATTGCAGCACTTGGGAACCTGAGGCAGGATTACCTTGAGTTTGAGGACAGCCTGGACTACATAGTGAGTTCAACGCCATCCTACACCACAAAGCAAGACCCTATCCCCCCCGCCAAAAAAAAAAAAGACAAAAGGAAAAAATAAGAGGTGGAGGTACAGAGAAGCAGAGCACAGGAGGACTAGTATCCTCAAAGACAGGAGGGTAAAGATACCTTCAGAGGGGAAACTGAGAAACAGTGCCGGGCTGGAGCCTCTGCAGTGGCCCTCCCCAGGAAAGCCATCAAAGCAAAAGGAAACCCCAGGAACTGGAACCTGGCGCCCCAGCCTGAAAGGATTTCTGGCCAGCTCCAGACCCAGGACCTGTCCCTTGGCTCGATGGGGCTGTGTCCTCCTCTGTGACTCACCTTCGGGTGATGAAGCCATGGAACCAGGCAGGAGCTGCCCCACACTGCAGGAGTGAGTGGGCCTGGGTCTTCTGGAACCAAGCACGGATCTCAGCCTGCAGAGACAGGCTGTCTTCTTCAGGCACCTCTTCAGCCTTCTCCACATTGCCTGGGACACAGGCAGCCCCCAGGCCTGGGGGAAATGCCTGGGTAGGAAAAGGGTTTGAGGAGGCGGAAGCGATCACAATTAGTAGGCTGTTCCTCCATCTTCTCCTCCATATCAAGCCCCTCCCCCATTGCCCAGAAAAAAAGTCCTTTCCAAAGTCACCAATTTAAATCCATTCCTCAGCTCCAACTATTTGGTTTCCAGGGACTTTCCTCCCTCTCCCCTCTGGATTGGAAGGCCTTTAAGCCAGGACCAGTGAGCTATTACGAAGAGGGAGAGATGCAGGGAAGCTTTCCAGATGAGCATAAAATCACTCCCTGGGGGAGGAAGGGAGATGGTTCAGGAAGTCTTCCTGGTGGCCAGATGAGGAAGCTTCCCTGCAAGAGGAGGGACTCAGGGTTCACAGAGCAGGCTCCTGGTGAGCAGGTGAATGAGAAGGACCAAGAAGGATCCAGAATGTTCTGGGTGGATGAAGGCACTGTCTTAGAGATGCTCTGGCCACCTGTGGACCTCGCCTGAGCTCCCTGAGGTAGCAGGGGGCAAGTGGGGTTGGCTGTAAAGGACAGACTTGGCTCTTCTTTCCTCCCTGTGTAACCCCAGCCCTGAGAGGAGCGCCAGGTCCTTGGTGATCTTTGTCTACACGCAGGACTGCACTCATGGGAAGGCAACAGCAAATAAGGGGGGCGCACACACCCCATGTTCCTACTCACCGAAGTATGGACAGCAGCTGGGGCCCTAGGACTGGGCTGGGGCTCCCCCATCCTTAGGGTCTGCAGTGTGGGCTCCAGGAACAAGCCCGGGCCCTGACAGCTCCTTCGGGCCAAGTCCCTGGGCTGGAAGGTGCTGAAGGTGGGGGGCGGGGCTTCGTGACTCCCTGTTAGCACAAAGAGAGCTGAACTGCCTCTGTCTCTGCCTCTCTTCCTCCCTCAAGCTGTCTGCTGGTTGGGATGCTTGTGACAGAACAACAGCAGAGAGGACATCAGGAGTTTTCAGGGTTGAGGAGTAAGGAGACAGGAATCACAGAGGGGTTAACCTTGCCAGAGGAGGCTGGAGATACATGGGAGGGACAAGAACCTGGGAATTAGATTGATCTCTGGATGGCCCGAAGTACCACAGAGGCAGGGCTCTTCGGTTAAGCCCCTATTTGGGCTCAGGGTCCTCTATCAGACGCCCTCTTTGTTCCCTCCGTTCTCCTCTCTAAGAAGCACCCAGAAAACCGTGTTGCCTTTGTCCTCAGCAGAATGGATATGGCCTCCCAGGAAGGGAGTTAGGGGTTGTGGCCTTTGGCAGTCAACCTTGCCTGCTCTAGCTTGGGCTGAGGGCCTTCATGGTTCCTACCACCTACCCCTATACTTTACACTTACCTTGGGGACAGAGCTGGGCCAGGGGCATCTCCATGGGGCAGCCTGAGAAGGGGACTGGAGCAGAGAGTGTATGTGTGCCTGAAAGGTGTGCACACTCAGCAACTCATCTTTCCTCTCACCCTGGCCCCCAGCGACAGGAAATGTCGCTTCAACCACAGCCTCAGCCCTGGTAAGGCCCACGTCACGGAAAGCCGGAAGACACTTGTCCTGCCCCCAGAAGCCCAGTTGCTGAAGGTGGTGCTGGGTTTATGCCAGTCTGGGTTTAGGTGTTGGGACATCCTCCTCTTATCTAAGCTTTATCCCTCCGGATCCCTTCTCTGCTCCCTTCATCTAGATGAGGTTTATAGGGTGTCCAGGGCTTCTCTGCTCCCTTCATCTAGATGAGCTTTATAGGGCGTCCAGGGCTTCTCAGAGAGCCATACTTCGTGTGATGCTTTGAGGAGGGAAGGAACAGGGCAGCCACAGGAATGATGTGGCTCAAACTTCTGGAGAGACTTTTTAAAGTCATGGTGTCTGTGAGACTAGTTGAGGAGGAAGAGTTCTGGCTTCCATCCTCGAGCAGAGGATGGAGCTGGACAAAGGCAAAACCAGGCAGCCTTGCAGGAAAGGAGTAGAATTTCCTCCAACTAAGCAGGTCGTTCTTGGTATTAGCACTATTAGAGGACTGTTAATAGCATCAGTGGTGGTATCTTAAGCTCTCCCCCTGTTGCTCCAGAACACTAATCCCAGTTTCTGTCTCACTAAATCCTAGACCAGGTAGGGGCAGGGAACATTATTCCCATTCCCCCGGAAGGTGCACTGAAGCTGAGGAAAGTGAAGTGTCTTCTCCAGAGTTTTTCAGTATCCCTAAAGTTGCTTGCACAACAGGGACCAGGACACAGATTTCTTTCACTAATTTCTCTGTGGTTTAAGCCAAAAATTCATGACTATTCACTATACACTGTTCTTGGTGCCACCAACCCAGAGAGGATAAAGACTCTATCTCAATATGTCAGGTGGCAGCTGGACATGGTGACACACTCCTATAATCTCAGCTCCTTAGGATTTTGAGAGGGGCAGGTTGGTTCTAGGCTGTATAGTGAGACCTTGTGTTAAAAAAAAAATGCTGGGCATATACTCACTGGGAGTGCTTGTCTACCCCGTGTGAAACTCTAGCTTCAGTCCCCAGTGCCGTCAAAAAACATTGGTGAGTCAGGCCAACAGAGTTTTTTTTTGTTTGTTTGTTTGTTTGTTTTGGTTTTTTGGTGGTGGGGGACTGAATATTGAATCCAGGGTCTTTGCAGCTCTCAAAGTTCCTGGGATGGGGGAAGGGAAGATGGCAAGTGGATGGAAAGCTGAGGTTGGATGGAGCCCTCTCTCCGGATGGGAGGAAGAGACTGCTCATTCACCACAATGCCTGTAGTTATGTATTTGTCATATGACACCCCTTGGTTTAGCTAGCTCGTCTCTTGTGCCCCGTGTTCTCAGGGCTGGAACACCTGTTCACCTCAGATGCCCCATGCACACAGGGCATTCTTAGGTGCTCCGTGCCCTTGGGCCATTCTTTGGGAGCTCTGTGCTTTCTGCCTGCGTGAAAGATTACTATCTCAGCTGTGTCCGCAGCCTTTGTTTTATTTTTTAATTTTTATTTCGAGACTGGTTTATCATTAAGTCACATTTAAATTGCACAGCTGGCACTTGAAATTATGATCCTTCTGCCTTAGCCTCCCAGAATGCTGAGATTACAGGTGTGCCAATAGAGGCTTGTGAAAGGTTGTGGCCGCACCACAGAGGGCTATGGTGTCCTTTTTGGTTGATTAGATCAAATGCATATCATGTTGGTTTATGCTGGTGCTCATGTTTCAAACTTCAACTATGTGGTTAAGATATTGTCATCTATTTTTACTATTACGAAGTTGCTTTGTACTTAAAATGAAAGTGAAGGTTGTGACAGGTTAGTGGTGTGGGCTGCTGTGCAGGAGCCCCTCTTGTGTGTGTGTGTGTGTGTGTGTGTGTGGGTGAATTGTGGGGGATATGTATGGATGAAAAGAGTGGGGACCTATGGTTCTATACGGCGGCCCAAGCTCAGAGTGATGAGGGGAGAGAAGGGAGGCGCAGTGCCACAGCTCCACACATTCTCTGCCATACCAAACTCAGCCACAGAAAGTGACAGCTGTGTGACAGCCACTTCTCTTCGGCAAAGATGACGTTCCTCAGACAACATCCAGATTGCAGTCATACCTTGGAGGAATCCCCCGATGGGAGAAAAGGAGGAATTTACCAGCCCAGCTCCCTCTCACTTGCCACTTTCTGTTGGTCGAGATCATCCTACAGACACAGACTCAGAGGCAGCATCTTCTGCATTCTTGA
The DNA here is from genome assembly GCA_004027455.1 of Hydrochoerus hydrochaeris. Lineage (NCBI taxonomy): Eukaryota > Metazoa > Chordata > Mammalia > Rodentia > Hydrochaeridae > Hydrochoerus > Hydrochoerus hydrochaeris. The sequence goes on from PVLA01001486.1 coordinate 95,992, forward strand.
TGTTCACTTGGGAAGCCAAATCTCATGGCTCTTGAGGCGGTGTGTGAGATTAATCAGAAATGGGGCCAAGCATGGTGGCTCACACCTATGATCCCACCACTCCAGAGGCTGAGGCTGGAGGATTGTTGCAAGTTTGAGACCAGCCTGGGATGCATAGCAAGGCTCTGTCTCAAAAAACCAAAACTGAACAAACAAACAAACAAACAAAAAATCAAAACAAAACAAAAAAGAACTAGAAGATTGACTCTGAAAGATAGACTCAACATGTAGGCTGTGGAGACCATGCAATCTGCAGTCTATTTCAATTTGGGCTCCCGCTCTGGCCACAAATGGAGCAGAAGGGAGCGGATAAAGACGGCAGTGGTCTGGGAGGCAGGCGTCCCCTTTGGAAACAAGGAGTCAAAAGATACTTACAAGTTTAAAACTTACTAAGGATGCACAAGTTTTGTGCTTTCTATCCCTGGAGCCCTTTCATTGTATCCTGCTCCCATACTGAAATGTAAGGCTGAAATTTGTTGTGTACAAAGACATTCTCAGTCCCTTATTTATCCCCCAAGAAGAAAGCTACAGGCCCAGTCTGTTACAGGGTTCCCTTCAAGATCATGGTCAAGAGTGTTTTTCTCAAAGACTACGGTAAAAAGATTAGGGAAAAAACAAAACTATAATCATGGACCAGACACTGACTGAAATTCACTATCTCCTTCCTTCCCTGCCCATTCTAGAGGTCCCCACCCCCAGTTTGGGATTCATCTCATTGGGGTCATTTTCCAAGTAGGATGATCTAGGCCTTCATTCAGAAAATGTGTAGACCCCTATTTGCCCTTCCCTTATTTTTTTTTTTTTTTGAGATAGAGTTTTGCTATGTAATACAGGTTGAACTCACTATGTACCTCATGCTGGCCTCAAACTCATGGCAATCCTCCTGCCTCAGCCTCCCAGCTTTTGTTAGTTTTTGCAGCTACTCATTAGCAGTCATTTTCAGCATGAAAGAGCTGTCCCAGACCATCCCTGGGTTGGAGACATTCTCCTCCACTGTTGGTCCACTGTGTGAGAGTCTCAAGGTGGATAGTTTCAGCTACCAGTTTAATGGAATTATTACTATACAAACTGATAGAAGTATTTTTCTTTCTTCTTCTTCTTTTTTTTTTTTTTTTTTTTTTTTTTTTTTTTTTTTTTTTTTGAGGTAGTGGGGATCAAACTCATGACCTTGCACTTGCCAGGCAGGTGCTTATGCCACTGAGCTAAATCCCTGGCCCAAAGTTTTATATGTATATTTAGCACCAGGGATCGAACTTGTGACCTTGCGATTGCCAGGCAGGCACTTACACAGCTGAGCTAAACCCCTTTTTTCTTTTCTTTTCTTTTTTTTGGTATTGGGAATTGAAATCAGGACCTTGCACTTGCCAGGTAGGCGCTTGTGCTGCTTAGCTCTATCCCTGGTGCCAGAAGTCTTTTTCTTCTGTTAATTAGGACCTGCATCTAACCTGGAAGATCCAAGATTATGGGGAAAGGGTGCATAAGTTCACAAGTAAGTCATCTGATGTAACAATGAGAGGAGCCTTTCCTAAGTCTAGTGCTTGGTACCCAGATCTGTGCAGAGAGGATTATAAGGGACACGCTGTGCTACTGGGAAGATTGGTTTAAAGCGTGCACTCCACCTTAGGGGAAAGAGATCGCTAGTTTCATGAGAGGTTGCCTTCCAGATGATGCCTTCCTAAGCCTTCAACCGGCTGTTGCATTACTCCGTAAGCAGAGTAATCGTGCGTGGTAGGGCAAGGCCTGAAAACCCTGGGATCCTGAGCCTGCCATCGTGACTGTCATAAAATGGACTTGTTCTCAGGCACTGTGGTGTGGGGTGTGAGAGGCCAGGCATTCTATAGGTCTATTGACTGTGTTAGAATTTATAATGGTTCTGGTAAGGACAGATTAGTGTTCCCTCAAAAGGGAGGGGGATCTGATGTAATCAACCTCCTATAATATGGGTGGGTGTTCTGTTTGCCACTAAGGAACAGTGCCAGGGTTAATGGTCTGTGTTACCTCTGCCATGAGCAAATTAGACACTTACTAGTAGCTCTCAACCTTGATGAGAAGACAGCTCTGATCTTGAGTCCCTGCAAAGCCTCCTCCATCTAATCAACAAGTCATCTGATTATCAGCTCATTGTGCCGACTGAGGAGAAAGGCCACTGACATCTGCAGGTCATTATCTGCCCAGCTTGTCATTCACTCCTCTCAGATACTCACTGATGGGCATTGATGTGAAGCCCAAAGATTTGTACCTGTGTGCACACTTCCATGGGGCACCTAGTGAGGCTGGGATCCTGCAAGGCACATGAAATTCCTTAGGCACAAGCTTTAATGACGCGCTCACTCTTTTTTTTGGTACTGGGGATCCAACTCATGACCTCGCACTTGCCAGGCAGGCGCTTGTGCCACTGAGCCAAACCCCCAGGCTGAAGCTCTCACTCTTGAGAAAGCAGCCATGCAGCTGCTTCCTAGTCCTGGCTGCCACAACTTATCTATTTCCCAGACCTCCTTTTCTCCAGTTTATCAATTCTATTCCCTGCAGGACCTGACCGTGACTGTGTCACTTGCCCCTCCCTGTGATCTATACATTGCCTTATCCTGAATGATCACCCCCTGCATGCAAAGTCGGTGACCAAATGTATGCTTGCAGCTCTGTGCCCGGTAGGATTTCCCTTTGCCACTGTCCTTCAGGGACACCAAAGGAACAAGCTGTTGCTAGTGCCACCAAATCATGCTGGCACACTTATCAGTTAATGATGTAGAGTCCTCCCAGTGCCCACCTTCTCCTGCAATTGACTTCCGCATTCCTGACCGGCTGGAGCCAGCTCCAAATGTGTCATTTGCATCACATCATGGACGATTGTTCTGTACGTCCCTCTTTATGACTCAGTGGGTCAAACAATGTTCGACTCACCATGGGCAGCTCAGGTTGAATGGCCACTTGGTGCCTCTCTCTGGTCAGGTGCTGTCTCTCTTAGGGTCCAGCAGCTGAAAGGTAGCAGCTTTTGAGAGTGGAGTTGTTTGTTAGGAGATGCGACTTGTCCTGGAGCACATGCCGTGCCTCACTGGGGCTCGAGGAAGGCTCTGCACGGTGCTCTCCCTGCTGCGGACGTTCCTACCAGCACAGACCGTGCTGCGTCACATGGCCCAAGAGGCGGGCAGTGTCCACAGCCTGGACCCTCTCTGTGACTCTTGCATCAGCAGCCTTCTTGTCACCCAAGACAGCATATTTTGTCTCCAAAACCCAAGAGGCCAAATAAATTCTGTGACTGTTTTGCTAGCAAATGCCAGGTGCAACACATTGTCCTTTAGAGCAAGATTCAGGTCTCTGCTTTGCGAAAAAAATGGTAATTAAGGGATTCAAGGCAGATCTGTGTCCCATACAGCAAAGAGAGCCCACACAATGATTCAAACATATAGATAACTTTCTTCTTCACTTTTTGCTGTTGTTGTTGTTGCTACCACATGTTTTCAGGAAACAGAATGATAAGTCTTTTTTCTATTTTTTCTATTTGTGTGTGTGTGTGTGTGTGTGTTTGTGCCGGGAATCAAACTCAGGACCTTGTGCTTGCCAGGCAGGGATTGCACTGCTAAGCTCTATCTCTGCCCAGAAGGACGAGTCTTTATTTTATTGCTGGTCACAGTTGGTGTGCAGACCGGGCTGTGGTGGCCAGGATGTCTGTGTGCTGACATCTCCTCTGGAAAGCTCTAGTGTAGGAGAGTCTTAGTGGCTCTCAGACTGTGGACTGTCTCACACGGGTACTTCTCCTGCCCTCCTCCCTTGCTCTTCAGCAAACCTGGGAAACTGCTTGACCTCTCTATGCCTCAGTCACCTGTCTGGAGAATGGAGGGAAATAATGCTCTGGAAGGGCGGTTGTGAGATTCTGTCAGCAAATGGTGGCAGCCCTGATGGGATCCGACACACAGAAGCTTGGAGGCCAGTTTGCTCTCTTGCTATCTCCCTGCCTCCCTTTTCCTTTCTTCCTTCCACGATGCTGAGAATTGAATCCAAGGCCTCTCTTAGGCTACACAAGTACTCTATCACTGAGCTATACTCTAAGACTTTGGGAGAGTGTGTGTTTGTGTGTGCGTGTGTTTGAGACTGGACCTTTCCCTGATTCCCAGCTGCCTCTGAACTCATAGGCTCAAAAACAAAAACAAAAAACTTAAAAAGAAGCTGGGGATTTAGCTCAGCGGCATAAGTGCCTGCCTTGCAAACACGCTGTTGTGAGTTCAATCCCTGTTACTGACAAAAAAAAAGAACTGAACTCATAGGCTTAAGGAATCCTTCTGCCCTACACCCCCAAGTAGCTGGGACTACAGGTAGTTTACTGACCAGCTAGTTTTAGTTTGTTCCCTTGTTTTCTACCAGCTTTTAGCATCACAGTGGGAAGTCAGTGATTCTGGGTGTGAGGGTTAGAACTCAGATTTTCCCTTGGTTGAGCTGGGCTTTGGCTCCCAGTTGTCAAAGCTGGTCCTCTCCTCTCAAAGGGCTTAGCTCAAAGGCAGAGAGGACCATAGAGACAACTCTCTTTAACTGTGGTGACTAAAGGGAGGAAAATACAGTTCTCAGTCATCCTTGTCCGTCTTGAAAACTGAGCAGACTCCCAAAGTCTGGCAGGGAGGGCCTGGGCTGAGCCTGGAGGCAGGCAGTATGCTGGGTCACCTCAGTGGCCCTCCTCGCTCTCTCCTCCCCTGCTGTGGCTATTTTGCTGCCAGCAGTTTCTGCAGCTAAATTTGCTATGGCATTCAATTGCAGTAAGACAAAGGGAAGAAGCAGCTGAGTGGCACAAGCAGGAGGGCAGAGGAGGCAGAGGAGGCAGCTGGGCAGCTCAGCCCCACTCCAGGCAGCTGTGTATGCAGATGGTGCTAGAGGGAGTGTCTGGAGATGCTGAGGAGTGGTGGAGAAGTGATCCAGGGGTCCTGGGAGTCTGGAGACACTGTGGAGAGGATCTCTATGACCTGAGAGTCAGGTTCCACAACTGCCTGCAGAGAAACCAGCGGAAACATGAAGATTCTGGTGGTCTCAAGGGACCCCAGAGGACCTAAGGAAGCTCCAGATGTTTTGAGGGATCTGTGATGCTTCAGCTATCCAAAAACCAAAAACTGGCCGAGAAGGGTGGTGCATACCTATAACACTAGCACTAGGGAGGCTGAGGCAGGAGGATCACTTTAAGTTTGAGGCCAGGCTGCCTGAACTATACAGTAAGACTCTATCTCAAAACATGCAAATAAAACCCACAAACAAACAAAACAAAACACCTCCCCTAAAAAACCAAACAAGCAAAAAAAAAACAAAAACCAAATACGAGGAAGTCAAGGCAGGGAGACATTAGCAGAAACCTAGGATCTCACAGAGTGAGGGACTTGAACTAGTGGACTGGAGGGGTTGGGGAAATTGGAGGGTCCTCCTTCTCTCTGAGCAGGGTCCAGAGTACAGACTTAGTGGCTGAGGAGGACTCACAGAAGCCAGACAGTAGACTTCCTGTTGCAACCCTGGGGCAGAGAGAAGTCTTTCTGTGTGATGGGGACATTCCCCCAGCCACTTCCAGGACAGGCAAGAAGTGTGGCCGATGTCTCAGGTCGGGTGTTCCACTGCCAGGCATGCAGAGGACTTTCCATTTGACAGATGATGTAAACTGAAGCCTGCAGAAGTAAATTACCAAAGCACTTTGCCCTTACAAACTAGGGAGCACGTCTCACTAAGATTCAGTTCCAGTCTGGCTCTACAAGTGGTATTTTTTCTACTTTCTGTGCTCTTTACCATAGCCAGTTTGTTCTCATTAATTTATTGAGCATCTATTGGAAACCCATAATGTGCTGGAGCCTGTGAAGGTTTCAAGGGACATAAAGATGAGAGATGAGCCAGGGGAGATACACAGTGTCATGGTTTATGTCAGTGGCCCCCAAGCCTCATGCAGTTTGACCAAATCTAGCATTTGTGACTGGTTTGTTTCTAGCACTTGGATTAGTGGTTTAAGTATTTCACCCACCCAGGGGCCAGGATATGATGAAACATTGGGGAAGAATCTCTCTCTCTCTCTCTCTCTCTAGCTCTTGCCTTCTTATTTGCAGCTGCCCTGAACTGTGGCCCCGCCTTGCCACCCTGCTTTGGAGCCAACTGAGTATGGACTGAAACCTCTAAGAACTGTAAGAAATAAACTTTTCCTTCCCCAACTTTGGGCATCAGGTATTTTGTCTCAGCAATGAGTAAAAAGTAACTAGGACAGAGAATTGTAAGAAATAGACTTTTCCTTCCTTAATTTTGGTTGTCAGGTGTTTTGTACCAGTAATGAGTAAAAAGTAACTAAAATAGAGGGGCTGGGGATTTAGCTCAGCAGCATAAGCACCTGCCTGGCAAGAGCAAGGTTGTAAGTTCGATCCCCAGTATCCCCCCCAAAGTAACTAAAATAGAATTTGGTACCAGGAATGGGGCTGTTGCTGTGACTATACCTGATCATGTGGTTCGAGAACCTTTGGAAATGGCTGGTGGGCAGAGTTTGGTTCAGAGATGTTACCTACATGCACAGAGCAGTTTAGGCTATTCGGTGGAGGAGATTCTGGTCAGAGCTCAGGAGACCAGAAGGCAGATAACAAGCCTGCTGGTAAAGACCAGGATCAGGAGGTTTCTGTTGGAAAGAAGGACTGCACTGGTTGTTGGACTCCAGCTGATGTATATTATGGCTTGGCAGAAAGTTTGTCTGCATTTTGCTCATGTCCAGAGACTTTGCCTGAGACCAAGATTAAGGGTGGTGGACTGATTAATCTGGGAAAAGAAATTTCAAGGCAGCTGAATGTTGAGGCTGTGGCATGGCTATTGTTGGGGGCTTTTAGCCAGATTTATATTGCAAATCAAGAGCAAAGAGCCTAGCAGGATAATTTAAAATGCTGCTAATTTGGCCAGAAGGAAAATGCCAGTGAAACTGTGGATTATAATGAGAAAGCTGAGACTTCAATTCCTGAGAAGGAACAGAGAAATATAAAAGATGGCCTGGAGGCATACCAGGAAGTAGTGGATCTCCATCATTTGCAGCCTCAAAACTGTAAAAGTGAAAGACTTTGCTCAGAGGAGAAAGATGCAGAGCATCATGCTCCAGAATGGCTATGGAGGCTACATAATCTTCCAAACGGCGGCAGCCACATGAGGTTCCAAAATGGCGGCAGCTGCACCAGGTTCCAGGATGGTGGCAACATAGAGAAGCTTTTCCTCACAATCAGATTCACAGATCCTAGTGATCCAGGCACTGGATCCCTACAGCCAGGAGAGAGAAAAACCTGGTTACTGCTCTAGCAGGCAGCAAACCTTGGTGGCATCTGTGGTGCTGATTTGAGGTGCAATGAAGATGCACAAATTCTGAGGGTAAGATGGCTTCCACCCGAATTGCAAAAGGCCTGGCAGGCCAAGCAGTGTGCCCCAGAGAGGGCAATATGTAAAGATGTAAGGGTGAAGCTACAGGAGCAGTGGAGACCCCAGAAGTTTGGAAAAGCCAGGAAAGTGGATCATCCAAGGAGAGCTGCAAGAATTGAACAGAATGGGCCTAAGAGAGAAGCTGCAGGAGCTCAAATCCCTGGAAGTGGGGATGGAGTCACCCAAGCCTTTTGGAGCTCACAATGAGATTGCTTCAAATGCTGAGCATGGAACTCTGGGAATTAATGTTCGCTCTGCTGGAAGTTGGACTTGCTTTGTTTCCAATGCTTTGTATCCCTCTGTTTGTAACTTTTGGAATGGTAATGTTTATCTTGTGCCTTTGCATTTTGGAAATGTTTAACCTTGTTTCATTTGTACAGGGGGTTACAGTTAAGAGTTTGCCATACATCTTGGAGGAGACTTGGGACATGAACTTTTCAGCAATGCTGAAACTGTTAGGACTTTGGCAACGCTTGGAGATGGACTGAATGTCTTTTATAAAGGATGTGCATGAGTCTTTGGGGGCCAGGGGTGGAATGTCATGGTTTATGTCAGTGGCCCTTGAGCCTCATGCAATTTGACCAAATCTAGCATTTGTGATTGGTTCGTTGTCTAGCGCTGGGATTGGTGACATAAGAGTTTCACCTGCCCAGGGGTGGAACCAGGGTATGATGTAACATCGGGAAGAAGGTGTGTCTGTCTCTCTTTCCAGCTTGTGCCTTGCTGTTTGCAGCCGCCATGAAGGGCTGCGGCACCATGCCATGCTACCTTGGAGCCAACTGAATATGGACTGAAACCTCCAAGAACTGTAAGAAATAAACCTTTTCTTCCTGTCGGGTATTTTGTTCCAGCAAAGAGTAAAAAGTAAGACACACAGGTCAACAAATCCAGGGAATTCAAGATGACAGCATGGGGTGGGGAGAGGCACAGAAGGAGGGGTGCTAAAAGCCAAGCATGGTGGTACACTCCTGTGGTCCCAGCACTCGAGAGGCAGAGGCAGGAGGGTTGTCATGAGGTCATGGCGAGTCTGAACTACATAGTGAGATCCTGTCTCACAAAAGAAAGAAAGAAAAAGAAAGAGAAAAAGAAAGAAAGAAAGAAAGAAAGAAAGAAAGAAAGAAAGAAAGAAAGAAAGAAAGAAAGGGGGCTGGGGGTTTAGCTCAGTAGCATAAGCGCCTGCCTTGCAAGCGCACCGTCATGAGTTCGATCCCCAGTACCGATTAAAAAAAAAAAATAGAAGAAAAAGAAAGGAAGAGGAGGAGGAGGAGGAACAGGAGGAGGAGGAGGAGAAGGGATCCATTTTCTGTTGGATAAGATGGCACCAGGGAGAGAAGGAAGTCAGGAAAGGCCTGACAGAGAGAGCAATTAGAAGAGCTAATTTCAAGGAGGAGCTGGTGGCCCCTAGGAGAAACTGACAGGAGAGCTGACGATGTCACAAGGTACAGAAGCAAAGTGATAAAGGCGTGGATGACCAAGGTGACAAACCTCAACAGGGGTGGTATGGGTACGAGAGGCAGAAGGGTGGAGCGATGAAGCCGGAGAGAGTCATTTTCCTGTGAGCTTTGTCCTGAGCTCTCTGACCTTGGGGAGCCGTGGAGGGGTTTGGGGCGGGAAGCGCCGAGTTCTGGGCTGTATCCTCCTCCTTCCTTCATGTTCAGCGGTCTCAGATGTCCACAAGAGCTCGCTGTGACACACCGCAGTTATTTGTCTACTCTTCTGGGAGATAGTGTGTCCTCGGGCTGGGGCGGTGCTTGCCCTCTTTGCAACTTCTTTGACAGTGGCTGCCTCATGTCACTATCTGCTAACGGTGGTTTAGCACTGGGGCTCCAGACCCGTGATTAGTAGAATGCATTCACCCATCTCCACAGCCTCTTGGCCCGTGTGGGCACCAGGTAGGCAGCAGACCAGCCGGGAAAGTGCGGACAGAGCCGGTGGAGACCGTCGTCAGTAGTGGGACTGTGTAAGTTATTCCACTTCTGTAGGGACCGGTTTCCTCCACTGCGACACACCTGTGACACATCAGTATCAAGCCCACCGGACTGTTTCGTGTGTTAACGTGTGTGCCAAGCTGGGCTTGGTGGCTCAGGCCTGTAATTCCCATCCTTGGGGCCTGAGGCAGGAGGATCACAAGTTTGAGACCAGCCTAAGCTGCTTTGCGACTTAGTGAGACCCTGTCTCAAAAATAAAAAAGCCTAAGGTGAAGGAAGGCTTTGGGTTCGATCCCCAACATCTCCTGCCAAAAAAAAAAAAAAAAAGAGTATGTGTCAAGTGTAGACACGAAGTAGGTACTCACTGTGTTTTAGGTGTGTTACAGTAGTTAATAATTACCACGCATGCTGTTTGTCTACCCACGCCTCTCAGCTCTTCTGCTGCAGGAAGCTGGACTGAACTTAGCCAGCAAATTTCCCAGGCTCTTTTGCCAGCTGTCCCGGTTAAGTCCTTCCCAGGGAGGGTGCTTCAGGGAGAAGGGGACACTGCTTCTTCTGTTTGCTGCCTTTCTGTGTTGCTCTGGCACTTGCAAAGGACCATCTCCAAGACGTGGGTCCCCCTCTAAAGGGCCCAACCCTGAGTTAGACTCCCACAGCTCCACCTCACCCACTTGCTCTTCAGCCTGTGGGGTGGTAGTTTCTTCTTGCAGCTGTCTCCGGGGTGCTTAGAGCTCCCTATTGGCTTTTCAGCCCTCTCATGCTGGAGTCACTCTCGCACAGATGGTATTTTCTGGGTTCTCAAGGGACCTCTGATGCTACCCTGTGTGGCTGTGTGTGGCAAAAGATGCTACATCTGTGGTTGGTGCAGAGAGCAGGAGGTGTCTCAGAGACAGTGGTGGAGGTGCGAGGAGGGTGAGAACAGATGTGGGAGCAAGTCCTAGGCCTGGTGAAAGGCAGACAGGACAGAGCCTAAGAGGGGTGAAACAAGGAGTTGGTGTGGGGCTGGGGTATCTCCTGAGGCTGGAAGGGCAGGTAGCAGCTAGAAGTGGGAGGCTTAAATGCAAGACCTGTAGGAGGGAAGCAGCAATTTAGAGCTGAAGACAGGGACTGAAGCCTGGTGTGGTGGAGTATGCCTGTAATCCCAGTACTCTGGGAGGCTGAGGCAGGAGGATTGCCAAGTTTGAGCCCAGTCTAAGCAATTTAGCCACAATAGCTAGGGATGCAGCACAATGTGAAGGCCCTGGGTTCAGTCTCCAATACTGGAAAAAATAAAAGAGGGCAGGGACTGAAGGACAAGAGAAGACAGCCCAGCTGTCTTTTCAGACCAGGAGGCAGGGTAAGGTGGGGAAAGGGGCTGCACCTCCATTAATTGGCTGTGTGACCTCAGACAAGTCATTTTGTGTCAGATATCTAATGCCACTCACCTTAAATTAGTTCTAAACAAATACATCTTAGAAGTAGAAGGCAGCATAGGAAATTATGGGTGTTAGTTCCTATGTAGCAGGTAGAAGAGAGTGTCAAGGGAGAGCGTATTTCTGGATGGGAGCCCAGGGAGGGATCTGGGTGGAGAATGCACACTCAGGCCTGGGAGAGGGCTGAGCAGAAGGCCAGAGAAGAGTGGGGTGAAGGCCATGCACTCAGTGGGCCTGCCTGACACATGTGAGAAATGAAGGGCTGTGGGGACCCAGGCGCTGGGCCCTTGGGGCCACTGTGGGTACAAGTAGATCCTACAGCTCCCAACGGAGCGACCTGCCCTCATTTTTGTGCTCCCAAATGGGTGCAAACAGAGCACTGTCAGCCTGTCTTGGATTAATCCCAGTGGCCAGGAGTCTCCAAAACAGAGGCTTCCTCTCTTTGCCTGTTTATGTCTCCTCAGCTGGAAAGCATCATGGAGTTACAAAAATATGCTGCCAAAGAAGACGGACTGATGGACTTGGCTCATACAAGGACACAGAGGGGAAACTGTCCTTGGAGAAAGCATGAGCGCTGGCCCCATGGTACTCAGCCAGGTGGAGAGAGTTTAGCCAGGGGCTGGCTCCCGCACCATCCTAAGCCCTGACTTCAACCCCTGGGCAGCAGTTTATTCTTTTAAAAGCAAACTTCTCGTTTCTCTCTATGTGAATAATACGTTCTTTAATACGGAGAAAATACAGGTAAGCAAAAAGAAGCTGCGAATCACTCACGGTCCCATCATTCGGACATATTCGTGCTCAGACACTTTTCTGAGTTTGTGCATGTGAAGGTGAACAGTGGCACCGTTTACATTATTTGCAGTCTGCCCCTCACTCTGGAGTTCATCATGGTCATCCTTGCACGTGTCCAGATGTTCTCACAATTAGATAGCGATGACAATGATCTGAACAGTGCCCCACAGCTTACAAAGCACTGTTCAGCCTTTGCGCTTCCTGCATGAGGTTCCTCACTTAGGAGCTTCTTGTTCCCTAAGAGGCCACCCTACCTGCCTGGGCCCCCCACCCTGGTGCCACCGTCGTTGTGCCTACTCCTGCTTCCACAGTGGCAAAGGTTCACTGGGACTGGGTTAGGGGAGAGGAGGCGCCTCCTCCAGCTCCACTTCCTGTGCGACCCAGTATCAACCTCTGTCCTTTGTGTCTCACTTTCCTGCAGAGCCTTCTCAGCAGCCTCAGATGTTCTTCCTGTCTTCCACTCTGATCCTGGACTCCCTTTCCTTCTGCCTTCTCTCTCCCTGCACCTGTGTCCACCTCCTTCCCATCTGGTTCTTGCAAGGACACATCTGACACCACCTATGAGGTGGGATGCGTGGGCCCTCTGCCCCCCCAGCAAGGGTTCCCCATTTCATCTCCGGAAATGACTGAGCAAAGTCTCACTGCCCTTGCTCACAGGAAAGGAGTGTTGGGGGCCAAAGCCACATCGATCAAAGGGGCTGGGGTGGCTAGAGGCCCTGTGTCCTCACATCTCCTCTCCCAGGCCCCGTCCTCCTCTCCCGGCAGCCCTGTCCCTCTCCATTACCTGGAGAATGGCCCTGTGCAGGGGTAGGGGAGGCGGGAGGCACTGGCCGGCTCCTGCAGTGCTGGGTCCTTGGTCCCTCCTGCTCTCTGTGTGGTGGGAACAAGGAAGACCAGGAAGGCTGCAGCTCAGGACGTCCCTCTCCCTCCACAAGGAGGGGCAGGTGGGAGCAGGCCTGGGTCCCCACTCAGTCGCAGAGTTCCCATCCGAGCCGGGCCTCGGGCTCCGGGGGAGAAATACCTCAGACCTGGAGGGTCCAACCCATGGGTCACAGCTGCCCCTCTCATGGAGGGTTCCAACCCCCTGGGAACCATGGACTGGAACAGCAAGGTCATGAGAGTTCTTGATCTGTGGCTTCTTTGAAGACATTTGCTTCTGGTAACACCGAGTGGAGTGAGAACTTGGTTTCAGCAGGTGACCTGGGAACCCCAACCACACTTAGCCCTGAATGTGCAGAGCAATGTGCTCTCAGTGTGAACGAGCTCACAGTACCCTAAGCATTCACCATGCCCTGGGGCTCAGCAAGGCTCCTCTGCTCTGACTGAACTAGAGACCATTAAGTCCCCTCCTGCCATGGCTGTGAACCTGGACTCACCATGAATATCTGTCCTGACTGGGTACAGGTTTACCAAGTACCCTCTGCCTACAGTGTGCATTCAGAGTCACCCAGTAGCCTCTGTGTTGACTGCACCCAGGCTCACCAAGTACCTCTGCCTCACTGTTCCCCAAGGGTCACTAAGTACCCTCCGTTTTGGCTCTGCCTTGGGGTCTTTCAAGTATGCTTGGTGTGAATTTACTCCCAGATCCCACCTGCCTGTCTTCTTTTTCTTTTTTAAATTGCATTTTAGAGAGAATAAAACAAAGCAAAATAAAACAGAATAAAGCCAATTTAAACAAGACAGTGCAAGTGACACAGGATTTCAAAACAAGAGAATAGAAAATCAATGATGGCTACCATAATGCCTTTTGTCTTCAATATTGCTGCCCATACCTGCAGACATAGGGAAATCAAACCAAACAGAAACAGAATAGAACCAGTAAAAACAAAGCAATGAATGCATTACAGGACTTCAAAACAAAATAATAGCAAATCCAAATGGCTACCGTAATAGATCTTGTTATCTTCGAAATACCTGTCTGTGCTATTAGATACAACAAAATCAAACCAAACAAAACAGAATAAAACCAATCAAAACAAAACAATGAGAATGATACAGGATTTTGAAACAAGACAATAGAGAATTAACAATGGCCACTGTTCTTCAGCAGGAGATCCCCATAGATGCTACACTGGGTATCGGTATCCTCTGAATAGATACCAGACTACCAGCTTTAGGCCTGCAAAGTCAGTGAAACACTAAACACTACAAGCATTAAATTGTATTTTATCTCACTAGCTATCATCACAGTCTGGTTTCTCTGGATAAGCTAGTGGCTTATGAGGGGGAAAGGGGTGGGGAGGAGCATTGGCTTTTCTTGTCTCCCCGCCCATGTGCCAGAAGGGGCTGGCATCTGGCTCTTCCTTAGTCAGCATGGCGCCGACTCACAGGAGGTCTTAGCTTCTTGTTGACTTCTTGTTCTCCGTTCCCTGTCCCACAAATGGTGCAGACTACAGGAGAGGGGTGTCGTCTAGCTGTCCCCCAGTCAGCCCACACATGGCGCTGACTCCCGTCTGCTTGTCTGCGAAGCCATTTCCTCCACCCTCTTCAGAGGGAATGATGCTGCCCTGATGATTACTCACTCATGACCTGAGTAACCCAATTTCATGGCAAATACCCAGGAACTGACTTGGGTTGGTACAAGCCCCTGAGTCCCGGGCAATAAAGGGTATCAGAATGCATTTTTGGCAGCGTCTCTGGGATGGAAGGAAGCCACAGTTCTCATCTCATGTCTGCGGGCCGGCAATGTAGCCCTTTGGGGTTGTGTACTGGATCTCTGGCTGGAAGGAGGAAGTGTTTTGCTGTGGAGAGTGGTCATGTACCAAATGTCTGTTTTGTCCTTAGCCTCCAACAGAAAGTTAGACAAGGCAAACCATTCATAGGCTAGAACTTCCACGGTATGTTCAAAACCACTCCCCCACTATTCCCCAGCTGGGCTGGGGGAGGCCACAGTTTCTCTCCACAGAGGGCTGCCTGAGCATTTATGACATGGTGCCTCCCATCCAGTCTCCCTAGGATGTGGAAGGAGCACAGTGCTATGGGTGGGTGGGGATTTGGTCAAGAGCAAGGGTGGATGCTGCTCCCTCATGTTCTACTCTGTTTTTCCTCTCATGCAGTGACAACTAGGGACCACTTTGGCTGTAGAAGATGGAGGAACCAAAGCTGTGGATGCTCTTTTTTCTTTTTTTTTTTTGAGATAGGGTCTCATTTCAAACTCAAGGCAATCCTTCTGCCTCAGTCTCTCAAATGCTAGGATCACAGGCATGTACTACCACATCCAGCTCTTTTTTTCCCCTTTGAGACGAGGTCTCTCCATGTAGTACAGGCTGGCCTCAAACGCACTATATAGGCCAGGCTGGCCTTGAACTCATGGCAACCCTCTTGCCTCAGTTTCTTGAGTGCTGGGAGCACAGGGGTGTGGATGCCCTACTTGGTCCAGCTTCCACTGAAGCCCGGCTTTTTTGACCCCAGACCATCTCCATCCTCCATCCCCTGGTTCCCCGGGCCTTTTGCCATGGAGGAAGCCTCCCCTCCTTTCTCTTCAAAGGCACATCAGTTGTTTCCAAGCTTGGCAGGAATGGGACATGAGGCCTATAGCCCCGAGCACTCTCGGCCTAGGTGGTTAGGCCCATCACCAGCCACAGAGACAGTTCTGAGGAGATGTATGGTAGACATGCCATTCTCTTACTGTCTACTCCATCCTCCACACTCCAGCCAGCTGGAGGTTATTGAATTATTAATGTTTGAATTCTGTCTGGATCTGGAAGTGAGGAGGGGCCAGGAAGGGTGCTTTTGGGCTCTTCCTCTTAGACACTGCATTTACACTTTCTCGTCTGTGGGAGGTGCCCATTTCTCCCTCCCAGGCCACCTCCTGTCTGCCTCCAGCTGTCCCTGAGTGAGAACACACATCCCCCCCACCCCAGCCCACAGCTCCTCTGGATGTGAGGAGATCCCTTCTGAGGCCCAGCCTCCAACTCGCTTGCTACCTTAGCAAATCCACTTCTTTTCTGGCACATGGATGGCAACAGAGTTTATCTATGAGCTTCCCCCATCGCATTCCAGCTCTTCTGGGCCACCCGCTGCCCCTCATCTTTGGAGGGGAAGCCTAGGTAGTTTTTGAAACCCTCTTTCTTCCTGATGCTCCTTTTGTGCATGTGACCAGCCCTCCCTGATAGCCAGTGCTCAGGACTGAGGGTTGGGGGTCTGGTAGGGAAGGGGTTGCCCCTGCCTCTGCACCCTCCTCCAAGTGTGTGCAACAGTAGGTGTGCCCTGTGCAAGAGTGAGTGTGCACATCTCAGGTGCAGAGCTGCTGAGAGGAGTTCCGGCCCTTCCAGTCTCCCAGAGGCCTCAGAGAGACCATCAACAGAAAAGGGGCTGGGGCCTGAAAAATACTCCCCTCGCTTTTCTCCCATAGCTGAAGTTCTACCATCAACCATCAGGGGTCACTGTTGCTTCAGTCGTCAGTGCCCGTCAAGGGTAGAGCAGTGTGGAGGGAGCGGCTCCACACAGGTGGTCCTTGCAAGACACTGACCTTGTTCGGCCTCACTCAGACTTGTCCCATTCCCTCAGGCCCTGCCTATAGCACTATGGTATGCAGATCAGCTGCTGAAGTAGGCAAGGTTGCTCAGTGCATGTGGCAGTGGGTGGTAGGCAGCTTAGATGCTGTGGCTCCAAAAACCTGGATGCAGGAAACTAAAAGCCCTGGGGGGCCAAGTGTAGCTGATAGTAGAATGTGTGTGGCACTTTTTTCTTTTTGTACTGGGGATTGAACTCATGACCTTGTGCTTGCTAGGCAGGCGCTTAAGCCAGTGAGCTAAATCCCCAGCCCTGTGTGTAGCCCCGTGTATAGGCCTTAGGTTTGATCCCCAGCATGAGGGCAAAAGAAAGCCCTGAGTCGTGACCAACGCTTCTGCTCCCCCCTTCACCTGCAACTGCAGGCCCTCTGGCACTGACATAGAAGCCTTGAAAACCTGGCTTCCTAGGGCAGTGACAACATGTCAGTCTGCTCGAGAGACATGCTGAGACTCCAGCCTACTGGAATAACCACAAAGAGACACAGATCCTGCTCTGGAGAGTGTCCCTAGCCTGGGCAGGAGGAGATCTGACGTGACAGATGATGTCATATGAACCCTCCCCAACTCCACATTCTGCCCTGCGGATGTTGCAGGAGGAAATGCCTGCCCAGTGGCCAGATACAGCAAGGGACAAAATAAAGATGAGATGTGGGTGACCAGTTGGCTCTGGCTAGATGAAGTTTCCCTGCTGGGTTCAGCCACTTCTGGCCCTGAGCAGAGATTGCTGCAAGACTGTGGTGTCTCAATGCCATGGCAACCCTGGCTGCTCAGGTCCTCCTGGATGTGGTGTTTGACAGCAGTGTATTTATCCTGTGTCACGGCCTTAGGGTCACCACCTCAAGTCCCAAAGGAGGGAGAAAGGAAGTTCATATGGTCTTAATGCCACAAAGATGGAGAGATAATGGGCTGCCCAAGACCAGGGTACCAAGAGACCTTGGCATTTATTGCACCTTCTCCAGTCTTCTCTTGAGAGGTGAGGGTAGGGTGGTGGCAGTGGGTGAGGGGAGGGAGAAAGACAAGGCTCTTAGATTCCTTAATGATCCAAGGCTGATAATGAGGGAAGATGGGAAAAGGCACCAAGGGATGCCCCGGGGGAGGAGAGAGGAGGAGTACCAAGCACAGGGTCCTTGATTCAGGCAAATGGAGAGGAAGAGGTGAGCACAGGCTCCCAACTTGCAGTGTGCAGGGCAGAGGGGAGGAGGTGACCAAGGTGGACAGGCAGTGATGTGCACCTTCATCCCTAGGATCCGTGCCCAGACAGAGACCTCCTAGTTTGGCTCAGATCTCTCATCTTTTTTGAAGCCTGTTGACGGCCCCAGATGTGCACAGGAGATCCAAGGCTGGGGGAGGCTCTCTACGGGCAGTAAATGCCTGTCCGTTGTCTAGTGACCAGGCCTACACTGGCTCACCTGCTTCCTCAGGAGTAGAGTCTGAGCTGCCCCTACCTCGTTCTCTGTTACACTCTTAGCCTCCCCATGCCCTATCTGAGCTGGAAAGCTTGTTCCCTTCTTCTATACCCATGGGAGGCCAGGCAGTGGGGAAGTGGGTATCCCTCAGTACCCCAGACCCCCATTTTGTGGGCTGCAGTCTGAAGCCCCTTTTGGAGTTGGAGGGGAGGTGGGCTCTGCATCAGTGGTGGGCTGGAGGCCACAGCCTCCCTGGCACTCTGGACTGTGGTAGAAGGAAAGGAGACGGAAAGAGGGCCGCAGCTCCTTCTGTATGCTGTTCAGGATTTGCGTGAAGGTGGGGCGCAGACGCGGGTTCTGCTGCCAGCAGCTGCTCATCAGCTCCTGCCTGGTGCGCGTGAGGGTAGCATCAGAGGGGACCCATAGCCCAAGCCACACTGCCTTGTCCTGCACTGAGAGGGCAGTAGGAGTGGGGGGTCCTGGGGCGTGATGCCTGAGAGTGCCTCAGGGGAGTAAATGGAACGTGGTGGAGGCCTCATAGCTGGGGACAGGGGGTGCAGAAGCCTCAGAGCATGAATCAGAACCATAGGGAGGGCTATGGGCAGAGAAGGGCTAAGGAAGGGAATTGGAATGACTCACAGCTGAAGGGGACAGTCCTCTAGCTCCTCCAGGACTCCACCATCCATGACAAACTTGAGCACTTGCTCATTGGACAGCCCCTGATAGGGTTGCTCAGCCAGAGTCACAATCTCCCAGAGCACCACGCCAAAGGACCTGGCGAACATGAAGGAGGGCCTGAGTCCAGCACCAACAGACCACTCAGTGCATCCCAAGAAAAGAGAGTGGCCCAGGCCCTTCCCTAGGTGCCACCTGCATATCCCCAGAGCCCTCTGGTCCCACCAGGTCCTACCAGACATCTGAGTGGGTGGTGAAGATCCCATCTTTGAGGGACTCAGGGGCCATCCAGCGCACGGGCAGCAGTCCCTTCCCACCCTTCCGGTAATAGTCAGTCTCATACACATCCCGAGTCATCCCAAAGTCTGGAAGGTGACAGTGGAAGGGATATGGGAATCCCACATCAGACGCTGCCCCAAGAGTGCCTCTCCCAAACCCTTCTACTTTTACAGTCTCCAAGAATCCTGGAACATGAGGGCTGAAAGGGCTTCAGAACTCATCCCATCCAAATTCCTCTGCCTTGGACAAGGGAACTGAGCTCTGGGTGGGGTGACATGCCACAGTTCTTACAGGACACCCAGAAGCTGCAAGCCAGGCCTGCGCCTCTGTGCCTAGCTAAGGGAATCTCTACTCTTCAGGCTGCTCTCATCTTCCTGGCATCCTCTGTATTCCCAACCTGCCTAGGACCCTCTGTACCCCCAATCTTGACAGTGAAGTCCTGGGACACCATGCAGTTGCGGGCTGCCAGGTCACGGTGCACAAACTTGTTGGCGGCTAGATAGGCCATACCATCTGCGATCTCACCAGCCATCTGTATCATGTCCCCTAGTGCTGGCCGTGGGATCCCAGGGTTATTCTAGAGCCAAGAGAAGGGCTGGTGAAGAAGCCTTTTTGTCCCAACCCAAGAATGGCCCTCTCGCCCCCAGCATGCTCAAGTCTTCTCAAACTCTCCAACCTCCTGGCCCAGGGTCTTCTTGATCCCCACCTCTGCCTCAGGCCGTAAAGATCTAAGGTGGCTCTTAAGATCCCCGCGAGTCATTAATTCCATGATGACCAGAGTTGGTTGGCCCTGAGACACCACGCCCAGGAGACGCACCTGGGATAGACGACACAGAATTTGGTTTCAGTTCCACTCATCACCCTTCAACCTACCTGGCTCAAACTGTGACCCACTGTGACCACAGTATGTCCACACACCAACCTGATCCTAACCCCAACCATGACTGTAACGTGAATCACGATTGGTGACCCAACCCCAATGCGTAAACCGGGTCACATCTATCATCACAACCATGACTGACGTTGGCCCCTCTGGACGCACTCAATATTGATCCCCAATCCTGACCAGTCTCAGCTCTAGCATGAATCTATCATGGCCCTGCCATGAACCTGTTCAACTTTAATCCCAACCATGGCTTCTGTCCCATTAGAATCCTAATCACAGTCACAACCCTGATGAAATCCTGCTCTCATCATGAACCCTTTCCTTCTTACTCCATGACTTGTACCCTAATTCTGGCCCTGAGAGTGTCCACACCCCTCCTTACCACATGGTGACACTGGAATGCCTTCATGACAGAAGCTTCCTTGAGGAACTCGATGCGTTCTCGAGGGCTGGCCAGCTCATTCACTGTCTTCAGGGCCACGGGCGTGGCTTCTTCTCCAACTGTGAGTCCTTTTGCCACACCCTCATAGACCATCCCGAAAGAGCCCTGGCCCAGCTCCCGGATTATGGAGATCTGCTCCCGGGGCACCTCCCATTCGTCAGGGATGTACACTGGGAAGAGGTGGGGGCATCACAAGGCCTGAGGCCGGGAGCTGCTTTCTCTGTCACTCCTCCACCCCTCCTGGCCTCTGCTTCTGCAGCACTCTGGTCCTAAGGCCATTTCTTCAGAAAGGTCTCCTAGAAGTTGGCCTTTCTTTTTTCCTTTCTTCCTTCCCACACTCCCCGTCCACCCATCCCCAGACCTACTGTCAGAGGCGCTGAGGTACTCCGGATTCACAGAGGTATATAGGGTGCCATTTCTGCAACAGGGGTAAGGGGTCAGGCTGGAAGGGTCCTCAGGGCGAAATGAGCAATGCCAGAGGAGAAGGAAGAGGGATATGTCGAGGAGAGGGTAATTGACCACCCCCTAGAACTCTTAATACTTTCCCAGGTACTATGGTCCCATCCTGGGAGGTAACAGGCGGGGTAAAGGTAGACACAGAAGTAGGAGACCTCTTGCCCCCTCCGGTTGTCTTTAGGATCCAGTTGATCAAAGTGATGGCTCACTTTCCTCTCGCTTTCAGCCCCAGGAATCTAATATCAAGTGTCCTGAGACACATCCTGAGGTCTCTTGCTTCATCCCTTACACGGCAGGATGTTTTGTTATTTCTCAGCTTGGGCAAAGTGTGGCAACTGACAGTCTCCGTGTGCCCAGACTAAGGGGTTTCGTGGGGATGCAGGACTTGTTTTGCTAAAAGCTGGGCCATGTCAAGCTAAGCAGGATGAGTGGTCACCCTAGTGGAGAGATGTGGCTCCCCTGTGCTCGCTAAGGGAAGAGCCGCTAACTCTCAGGCAGTTCTTTCTGCTGCCCGATCTATACCTCTCTCACTGCACTGGCAGGTGAAGACCCCAGGAGAGAGCAGGTGGGGACCAGGGCCTGTCATTACCTCTTTCTGCCATAGAAGAAACCAAGGGCCCCAAGGATGATGAGCAGCATGAGCCCAGCGGGGGTGGCAGTGAGGAGGATGTGCAGGCCCCCGGAGTCCTCTTCCTCTGTGGTTAGAGGGGACAGAAGGTAGAGCCAAAGACTGACAGGAAAGGAAGAGCTTCCTTCGGAACACTGGGAGATGAGGACAGGGGGATGTGGTGGAGGGATCTCCGGCGGGCTATCTGGGAATGCAAACCTGTGTACCTGGGCCAGCGATGTAGAAGGCGACACTGTCTGTCCAGGAGCCGTTGCCAGCCAGTGAGGTGGCCCGAACCCGAGCCGAGTAGTTTCCAGGGGGTAGCAGGGCCAACTGGACCCCACCAACTTTAGCGTATCTCAGACGAGACAAACACAACACCGTGGCCTCCTGCAGGCAGCACAGATCTGGTTGGGAATGAGGCTGAGGACAAAACGGGCCGGGATGGGGGTCCCCTGTGGTGCTTACCTCTCCCAAGCGGCGGTACTTGATTTCATACTTGAGGATGAGTCCGTTGGGGTCAGGGGGCTCAAACCAACGCAAGAGGACGCTGCCCTTGCTGGCCACCTCCCAGGCAAGTTTGCCTGGAATATCGTCGGCCTCTCCTGCAGGAGGGGGGCAGCTGGGAAGCACGCCACAGGTGTTTCCTTTCTGGAGGATTCGAACCCAAACTCTGGGATTACGGGAAGGGGAGGGGCGGCAGAGGAGGGTCTGTGTTTGGGTCTCGCAGGCCACGCTCCACCCAGACGCGCCCCTCACAGGCCACACGCCCTGGGCCCACCCGCGGGTGCGCGCCACAGCTCAGGGGTGGTGGCGCTGTGCAGAAAGGTTTCAACTGTTTCTGGAATGAGGTCAGACCTGCCACTAGAGCACTGACTGGAGAGGGTCCTTTGTTGGGGTCAATGGGGCTCAGGAAGTGTGGAGCCACCTACTGCGGGGCATGGTGCGTGCAAAGACGAAGGAGGCCGCGCTGCAGCCTACGGTGTGCGCCGCGTGGTTACAAGCGTGAATGTCGATGCGGTACTCCGTGAAGTGGCGCAGGCCGCCCAGCACCGCTCGCTCCCGAGGGACTTTGTCCTCCTGGATCTCAAAATCCGAGCTGTTGCCCCCTGGTCTGGGGCTTCCGATAGCCCGGCGGTGCCGGCCCGCGTCCCTGCGGAGGCTGCAGGTCAGGGTCTAGGTCGGGTCACGGAGCCCGTCTCTGTCGGAATCCCAGACCCCCGGCTCACCTCGGGAGGTTCCTGTGGATGGACGTCACCTTCCAAGGGGGTCTGGGGAGGCCAGGGAGGCCCCATCAGTCCCGGCTGGAACGCGCCCCCAGCTCTGCGCGGCCAAGCCCCAGCCAAACCCGCCCGCCCGCGGCCGGGCGGTCCGCACAGCCCGCTCCCCCGGGGTCTCTCCCGCAGGACCCGCCCCTCGCCAGAGCCGCCCGCAGGACCCGTCCCGATCACGTGCCCGGCCGCACTTGGGGATGGTGATGGCGTTGTGCAGAAAATTTTCAAACTTTTTCTGGAAGGAGGACTCTTGCGCCTCCAGCGCGGGCAGGACCTGCCCAGGAGGGGCGTGCTGGCAGGGACAGCAGCCTGGCTCGAGCTCCGCCTCCAGGTCCCCCTCTTCGCGGTCGAAGCGGGGGTCGTGGTTGCTGGTGGGCAGCCGCAAGCCTGGCCAGGAGAGGAGGCCGTTCAGAGCGCGGGCTGCTTGCCCGCCCTGCTCCTTCCCGCTGCGCGCCTCCCTGCGCACCGCGGTGGCAGTAGTCGTTGAGGTAGAGGTCGCCATCCTCTGCCAGCCGCTGCCAGAGCACCAGGTAGTAAGTGATGTTTCCGTTACGCTGGGTGGGTGGCTTCCAGCGCACCAGGAGGTGGGAGGAGGAGTTTGAGCTGGAGATGACGTCTTGGGGCACCGTAGGCGCTAGGCACGTGAGGAGGGTACAGATCAGGGCGCGGGTTCCCCTCTGAACATTCTTATGTCTGGTAATGAGCCAGTCCCTCGGTACACCTGGCGTTCTCCCCAGGAATAGGTGACCTTCCACCTCCCTTCCTGGAAATTAGCATTCTCTTCTTTTCTCCAAAGGCCCTTGAGTTCACTTGGCATCAAACTGGCCCAACTCCAGCTCCCCTAGGACCTAGGCAAATGCCTCCCCACAGTCTTCAGTGGACAAAAGCCTCTGATCTCCCAGCCTCTGTGGCCAGGCATGTAGTGTTCCCCCGTTCTGTTTTTGATGCCTGGACCCCCTCTCCCCATTCTCATTAGGAGACAGGCATCCGGCTCTGGCTCCATCCGTGTGCCTACCTGCAGGCAGGGTCCAGAGGTAGACAATGGGACTCTGGGCCCCTTGATGGGGACTGTCCTCAGCAGTGGTCAGTGTGATGGCCCGCACAAACACTGCATACTGTGTCCAGGGCTTGAGGGGTGCCAGGGTCACCCCAGGCTCCTGAGTGCGGCTCAGGGGCAGCTCCACATCCAATAGGTTCCAGCTCTGGCTTCCACAGGCATCTGGACCCACGTGCTCAGTGGCATTCTGGAATGGGCTGAACACCCACCCCCAGCACTGTGACCCATCTCCAGCCTCTAGCACCTGCCACCTCTCCAGATCACCGCAGGACTGTGAGCATGGTTCTTCCACTACGCATGAGGACAGAGCAACTTTAGCCATTTGATAAACCCTGTGAACCCTGTAATAATCTCTCCAGTCAAATTCATGATGAAATAGGAGGGATGCTAGGGGAACTTCTAAAGGAGCCCCAAGATTCTCTGCCCTCAGAGGCAGCTGGGGACTCTTGTGCAGACTGTGAACTGCACGTGCTGGAGGCGGGGGGGGGGGCACGGGGGGGAAGGGAGGCATGCACACTGTCCTCCACTGAGTGCTCCTTAAAGTACAGACCGGACTGTGAGCCAGCAGCTTGTTAGAAAGGCAGATTTGCAGACCTCCCTGGGGACTAACCAGATCAGAGTCTGGAGGGTGGGTGGGGCCAGGAATCTGTATTTAACAAACTCTCCAGCTCCCTGAGCTAGACGCAGTCAATTACCACCTAGGCCCAGGAGAGTCTTGCCCCTTTGAGCAGGCCTCTCTTCTATCTGCAACTGAGAGTGCTCTTAACTCCTGTGCTTGCTGCCACCCAAATCCTTCTCTCCCTTTAAGGAGCTCTCCAGCATCCCTCACCACGTGTGTGGAGAAGTCTTTCCAGTGTCCTAGCCACTATCCCCTTACTCGGGTCAGCCCACCCTTCCCAAAGACAGAGCACTAGTCCCTGGTGGGCTCTGCTCCCTCCCTTCCTCAGGCTTTAATGAAATTCTGGCAGAGCTGCTCACAAAACTGGCCAAATTAGTGGGCACTCCCCAAACCGCTGCTGAGGCAGAGCCGCATGGTCACCATGGAACATTAACATAGTGAATTGAAGTTTAATTACTTCAGCTTTCTCAGCAGAACTATCTCCTGGGCTCTCAGAAGCCTTGACCTCTCTACTTCACTTTGTGAGGGGAAACTGAGGCACAGAGAGATGAAGAAGATGAGGAGAGAAAGCCAGACAGGGACCCTAGAATGGAATGTAACTAAGGGATCCTAAATTCCCGGCTTTCCGCGGCCCCGCTGGGCAGGCGGTACCTGGCCTGCCCTGCTGCCGGCTCTGCCCCGGCCCCTGGAGGGCCCCTACCCCGACTCACGACTCCTTGTAATACACGATG
Source organism: Hydrochoerus hydrochaeris (assembly GCA_004027455.1). NCBI lineage: Eukaryota > Metazoa > Chordata > Mammalia > Rodentia > Hydrochaeridae > Hydrochoerus > Hydrochoerus hydrochaeris. Next base: position 120,504 of record PVLA01001486.1, read on the forward strand.
AAGCTGAGCAGGTCGCGGGCCTCCAGCGGCTCATAGCGCTCCCAGCGCAGCAGAATGCGGTCGGCCTCTGTCACGTTGGACACGAAGCGGAGGGTGCGCGTCTGGCCTGGGCGGGGCGAGCGGGTCGGCTGCTCCCAACGCTCCCACCCGAACCCTCGGCCCCTCCCGCCGGCTCCCGGAGCAGAAGGCTGAGCCCGAGGCCGGGTGTGCAGGGCCCCAGCCAGGGTGCCCGGCTGTGGGAAGCGGAAGGGAAAGGGGAGGGAAGGGGCTCACAGGCTGCGCGGTCCCCGTTGGTGCGTGGGTTGATCTCTGCCTTGTTCTGCCGCCCTCGAGTGCCCGTCACCTCCTCCAACCAATAGATGTGCTCCAGGCAGAGACGCGGGTTGAAGGCGAAGTAGATCTTGCCCACGGGAATGGTTAGTCCGGCAGACACCCAGGGCCCCAGCTGTTGCAGGTTCTGGTTGTCCAGCACGTACAGCGTGTAGTTCCTAGGGGAGGCCAGGGGACCTTGCGCAAAGGGGAAGGCGGGCAGAGCTTCAGGGAGGGAGGAGGGTACGGACACGGTGACTTTGGGCTCCTGCAGAGGGTCGGTGCAGGGCACAGGGAGGGGCCACTCTGCAGCCACTCACACCACGCACAGGCCGTGGGGCTCGGGAACACCTGCCTCGTGCCACTGACCAGGAGCGTGATGCCCAGCAAGTCACCCATCCTCTCTTGTCCTGTCAGTGAAAGGAGTGAACATCTTCCTGGCTTCCTTCATCTCACTTCTAGACACCTGCTATGTATATGCCAGACTCTGCTGGCTTTGGGGACACAGGGAGGGCTGACACTCATCCTGGGGCACTGCCTCTCCAGCTGGGGGTGAGGGGCACCCGGGGGCTGACAATGTGCTGGAGGAAGACAGGAAAAGCCATAGGAGATCCCTCCACCCAGTGCAATTTAAAATCTTGTAAAGAATGTTTAAAAAATATCAGCTATATGGGGTGGACCTGGCCTTGTGGACAGCAGGAACAGGTTTCAAACCTAGGCAGTTGTACTCTGGAGTAGAGTGGGACCAGACAGTAACAATGGAAGCCAATTCTTTAGAGTTACTTATAACTATGGCACAGACCTGTAATTCTAGCACTTGGGAGGCTGAGGTAGGAGGATTGGTTTGGGTTCGAGGCCAACATGGGCTACATAGTGAATACAAGGCCAGGATGAACTGCATAGAAAGACCATGTCTCAGGAAGAAAAAACCCATTTTTTTTTCATTGTATATACTGTGTTCAGGCACTAAGTGCTTTAAACTCAATGACTTACATAATAGTCACAAGATCCCCTAAGTAAGAGTTGTAAGAGGCCCATTTTACAGATGAAAAGCTGAGGACCAAAGAATCCATCCAGACAGAGTACCCGAGTTTGTAAGTAGCAGAACTGACTTCAGAGCCCTTCTTTTTACTGCTGTTCCGGGGAGTGTTACGGGGAAGAGGACTGGTGCTGACCCCTTACCCATCCACCATGGTGTCCCCTCGGATTAATTTGAGGTTCTTGAAAAAGCTCAGGGACACGAGGGCAAAGGAGTGCTTGATTTTGAGGAAGCCAGTGACGGTCTCCACCAGTCCCAGGCTGCGCTGCAGCTCTGGCTCCAGGTTGTCTGAGGATGAGGAAGACAAAAGTGGTGTAGAAGCAGGGGAGGTGGGCGCTTAGGGCAGGAGGGTAGCAGGGGGGTAGCAGGAGGCGAGCTGAGGGGAAGAGGCGCTGTGGGAGGTGCTCTTTGCCAGGAGCACAGCCGGGAGGGGTGTGGCCGGGAGAAGGCGTGGGTCGGGGGCGTGGTTTGGGAGGGCGTGGCTTGGGAGGCCCTGCCCGCAGGGGTACTGACAGCCCCTGCGGAGGTTGAGGATGAGGCTCCCCTCCACGTGGGTGCAGCCCGCCAGATCCTGCGCCGCCTGGACGGAGTCGATGGTCTTGGTGCCTACCTTGCATTCTTTGGGGCACAGCCCCTCGCACTTGTGGCAGAATATGCTGGCAGGGCAAGCGGACGCCATGAGCGCTCCTCACAGACACTGTGGTCGCCTCACAGCCCCAGGTGCCCCACTTCTCCCGCGCTTACCTGCTACCATTTCGGGTGAAGCCGGGAGGGCACTGGGCCAGGCATCTGCCCTGGTGGATACCAAAGGTGGAGGCGCGGCCGGGCACAGAGCGCAGGGTGGCACAGCTCTGAGCTGTGACACACCGCCAGGACTCATGCTCGTAGGTGCCTAGAGGGCAGGCCCGGTGGCAGGCGCCCTGGTAATAAAAGTGGCGGCAGGCTACACAGGCACGAGGATCGTCGGGCTGGCTGCAGCCCCCTAGGCATTCGGTGTGGCAGCACTCGCCGCGAACGGTGCAGGCCAGCCCTTGGGGGCAGGGACACACTGCGGGCACAGTGCCGTGTTAGATCTCTTCACACCCCTCAGTCCTGAAACCAGCCCCTCCGGGGATGATGCTGTCAGTCTGTGCCCACGTCCCTTCAAGTCAGATGGCACAGGTGGCTGACAGGGCCAGAAGGGCTCTTGAGGACCAGGCTTCCCCACTCTCACAGTGCCTAACAGGGTGGTGGTGGTGGTTGTGTCAGGAGGAGGGCAGAGAGGTGAGCTTGACCAGGGTTAGTGCCTCACCAGTCTGCTGACTTGGTGCCTATATCATCGTTGGGGGGAGAGCCCACTGTCAGTTGTCTCACCACACACACCCCTACACATACTGCCTCCCTCCTGGCTCCCTGCCCTGGGCAGAGAAGGGCACCCAGCAGCAGAGGATGGGTCTGGGATTGGGGGTACAATAGGCTGGAAACAGTGGCAGCTGGAAGCCTGGGAGATGTGTGCAGGGTGGGTCAAGAGGGCCTGTTGACAGTGTACACAGGGAGGGCTGCAGCAGCTGTGTTTACAGCCAACAGGCAGGCCGCTGGGATGGGCTCTGGATACAGCAGGGATCTGATTACTCTCTCTCCTGCCCCACTGCTTCGGCGTGCGGTGGCGGTGGGGGTGACAGGAGCTGACCTCTAAGAGCAATATGGAAAGGACTCCCAGACTGGGGACCCCAGATCTACTCCCAGCTTCTGAAAGAGCTTCCTTCCCTCCCTGAAACTTTCACCTGCTCCAGCCATCACTGCCTCCCCTCTCCCTTCCTCAGCTTCCATGAATCTTATTTCCCAAGGATCCAGCTCACTGTCCGCCCTTACCTGTCCAGCTCTCCATCCATCCACTCCTCCTTTCTTCCCACACTTGGTGCCCCATCTCCTCATGGCAGTACTGCCAGCTCACCCTGCCCACCTCACCAAGCAGCTTTTATGGGGAACAGAACCACTGCCATGGCCCTGGCTATTGTGATGCTCTGTAAAATAACTCATCCCTCATAACAACCCTATGATCATTTTAAGAGCAGGAAACTGAAGCTCAGATAAGCTAAATGAACACAACCAATAAGCACAGAGCTGGAACTTGGACCCAGGCTGTCCAGCTTTGAATTTAGTCAGTACTCCAACTTTTTGTGCCATTTCCTGTTCATTTGTGCCTACTTTCTTCCACATGGCTACCCGATGCTTCTTGTACCTACTCTTTGACTGCCTTATGCTATGTCAGTTATTAAATTTTACCGAGCCTCAGTTTCCTTTTCTACAGTAGTACCTACCTCATTGGATAAGGGAATCTTTAAAAAACAGTGATAGTAAAGGACTGACCTACACCATCCTGTGGCAGCCTAGCCCCACCAGGCCCTGGCTTCCCATCCCTCTGTCCCTGTCTGTGCCAGTGCCCACCTCGCTGGCAGTGGCTGGAGGTCCAGCATCGGTAGTCGGTGTGGCCGTTGAAGGTGGTCCTGGCACAGGGCTCACCAGCAGCACCCAGAGTGCCAGGGCACACATCTGCACACTCCTCACCCAGCTTGTTGCCCACAATGTAGTTGGTGCTGGGTGCGGGCTGCAGAAGGCCCCAGTCAATAGTGGAGAGGTGGCAGAGCTCCTGGTTCTTCTCCACACGCACAGACCCATGCAGTACCGCCCCAAGTGCGGGCAGCCCCACATCTCGCAGATGTGGCATCTCAAAGATGACCAGCGCATAGCCCAGGAAGAGGTGAGCACCGCGGATCACTGCTAAGTTGGGGAAGAGGTCACGCAGGCTCTCTAGGCCATAAACCCGGAAAAGCAGCAGGTAGTCAGTGACCTGGGTGAGGTGTGGGAAGCTGAGGCTGCCGAAGTCCTCCCCTGTGGCTGTGAACATGAGCAGGATCTGCAGGTGGCCCTCCACCACACTGCAGTTCTCCAGCCGCCTCAGTTCTGCCACCTCGGAGCGGATGTCCAGGCTGGGGCACACTGTGGGTACACATGGGACATGGTGTGAGTACCCCACGCCGCCCTGTTGGCACTAGGGGGGAGAGCCACACAGGCAGAGGATACTGCACCCCGGGAGACAGTGGTTTTGTTTGGGTGAGGGATGGCCTCCTCCTCCCTGTGCCCCAGAAGGTGTGCCTGCACCTTGCAGAGTTGTGGCTACTAGCTGTGTCACTGTGGGGAAAAGGGAGTCTCAAGTCTCCTCTCCCAAGTCTGCTTCCCCTTCAAAGTGAACAGCAGCCTCATTCCTGCAGTCCTGCTCACCCCTGACTCCTGTTTCTCTCCATGTCCTGTGGGCTCTGTTAAAGAATATCTGGAGCCCAACTGCTTGTCACCACCTTCTGTCTCCACAGGTCTTCCTCTGAATCTGTAGTAGCAGCTTCCCAACTGCCTCCCACTTCTGGTCTCGGTGGAAAGTTCCCCACCCTGAAACCACAGTGACCTTCTCAAAACACAGTTGGATGGTGCAGCTCCTCACCTTGAAACCTCCATGGCTCCCATCTCACTCCAGGTAAGGTGGTCTTACTTCTGCCTGGGAGGTCTGTACAATTTGGGCCCCATAACCTCTGATTTCCTTTCTTTTCCCTCTCTTCTTTCCTTTGTTGCCCTTCAGATAAGCCACCCAAATTCCTGCCTCAGAGTCTTTGTGCTTCAGTTCCCGGTAGCTAGAACCCCCTTCCCCGTCATGGTGTGGCTCCTCCACCTCCTTAAATCCCCTTCTGAGGGGGTCTGCCCTGCCCTCCTCCGCCCTTGCATTATCTTCCTCTGTAACTCTTAACACTGCAGGTGTTTACTTTGTATATTACAAGCTCTGAAAGAACGGTGTTCTTTGTACAATTCCTCACTGTGTCCCAGTGCAGGGTACAGTTCCTGACACACAGTCAGCGTTTAGTAACCACTTGATGGATGAGTGACCAAATTCTGAGCCTGGGAAGCAGTGAGCATGGCTCTCTCCCTGCATTCCTCCCCTAGCCCTCTGGCACTATCACTCACCCCCTTTCTGACTCTGTGCACTTGGTCCACCAGTGCCAGTCACAAGCTTACCTGGGTGCTGCCCCACCACTGTCACCTGCATCCCATCACTGCCCCCCCCCGCCAAGGAAAGCAGGATCTACCTGAGTCAGCTGTGTACCTGCCACGGTGCCCAGTCCAGGGCTGGACATTTGGATGCCAAATCCACTTTTCCCTTGAGGACCCCATGTGCCTGGCTCCCTCAGACCCAGAGCCCCACCTCCCTTCCCTTTTGTTCCCCAAGACACTAAGGGCTGTCTTCCTTGGGGCCTGCATGTCTGGCCTCACTTGCTCTAAGGGGGCCTTGCATGGCCTCCCACTGCAGAAGCTGCAAACCTGGATGCTGTGGCCTTATGTTCAGGTCCAGCTTGCCTCTCCAGCCTCTGTGTACTCCCTTCCCACCTGGCCCTCCAACATCACATACACCACATTATCCAGGCCCTTCCAGGTTGGGGCAGGGGCCAGGCACATCTCCCAGTTGCCACTAATGGTTCTGAGCTTGACTCTGGCTGGCAGCCTTGAGAGAGAGAGAGAGTGTGTGTGTGTGTGTGTGTGTGTGTGTACGCGTACATCTCAGCTTAGGCAGGTTCCCATGTACACAAGAGAGGGAGGGAATGAGAAAACACTTCCATCTCCTCCAGGAAAAGGCCAATCAGGCTCTTGCAAGGTGGATGGGGGTTCTCTCAGGCGCCCACTTCCCATCATGCCCTTGCCTCTCCAGGGCTCCCCTGATGGGAGTCATTTGCAAAAACAAATCTAAAACCTTTGCAAATTAACCCCTACCTTCCCTCAGGTCTGAGTCTATGCTCAGCTGCCCTGGGAACAGGACAGCTGGGTCCCCTGCACACTGACCTCTTCCAGGGCATGCTTTTGTCCTGACAACTGTGCTCCTGGCTGGCATCTATTGTGCCCTGTGCTGGTACAGCGTGGAGGGGCAGAGGCAGGGGCTGGGGGGGGGGCGGGCTTTCCAGGCAGAACCTTTGAGACTAGCACCCTTCAGAACACCCCTAGCCCAGCCCAGCTGCACCACCACCCTGTTGTGTAGGAAGGGAGAGACTGCCCCAGGAATGGAGGCTCCAGGCTGCGACTTCTCAGGCTGGTAGTGTTGGCTTTCTGAGCGCCCCCAGTCTGAAGTGATGGTAGAATCAGGGAAGGGGATACCACTCAATCTTTCCCTTTTTGAATTTTCCCCCTCTGCCTTTCTTTCCTCTCTCCATTAAGTCACTAGTACTCTTTGGGCTACCAGGTTCCAGGACCTTTCCAAACCTCACATTTGGTGGAAAGGTCTATCTGGGAAAAGGCACTGGGCACTGAGGGAAGGTGGCCCCCCACCAAACAAGCCCTCTCCCCCACAGAGAATGGGCCCTGAAGGCAAAGACATAGGACAGGAGTTTGGGACTCATTCCAGGTTTATTGCTCATTTCTCTGAGCCTCTGTTTCCTGTCTGGTTCTCAGCTACCTGCCCCAGACTTGTATCTTCTCTCATTTGGTGGCCCTAAAAATGATCTCTAACATGGTCTCATCCTGTTTCAAATCCAGGCTTTACTGGGATCATCATTCACAAGGAGGAATGGAGTGGGGGACTTCTGTTCATCCTCCTAAATCCCTTACCTCCTACAGGGCTGAGGGAAAAACTCCTTTGTGTGGACAACTAGAGGTTTTTCCTGGTGGGAAGTTCTTCTGAGAGCTAATCTCATTCTGCATGTCACATCGAAAAGTAGGCTGCTGGAGGCTTAGTTTGTGGCCTCTCAGCTGTGGGAGAGGGAGAATTGATGGTGGGATGTCAGGGAGACGGCTGAGGACTCACCTTTCATTGTGTCCAGGTTAAATCCTGCAGAGAGGAGGCTCACAAGTAGTAATATTCCCCAGGGCCACAGACTGGGCCTGGCCATGGCCCCAGTCCTGGGCTGTGTCCAGTCCTGGCTGTCCTGCAGGTGCCTCTTGGGAGAAGGGGCTGAGAAATGGTAAGAGAGGCAGAGACTCACACTCTGGAAAGGAGAGTGCAGCCAAGGACAGAGCAATTAGGAGCACTGCGTGGGGACGGGAGGAAACAAAAAAAGAAAGGAAAGTCACGGATACAAAGCCAGTGATAGGGCAGTTGGAGACTGAGACTTGTGTGACTCCAGAGGCGGAGAGATGGTGACAGAAATGCGGACAGAGCAGTGAGGACTTCAGAGAGGCCTTCAGAGGAAGAAAGTAGCACAGGCTCAGAGCGAAGGGCAGGCGGAGAGCAGGCCCACCACCCGGAGGAGGAGGGGTGCCCAGAAGCGCTGTGGGCGCCAGCCCGGCCGAGGAGAGCCTCCGGCGTTCCTGGGCGCTCAGGCTGAGCCTCCCAGGCGGGTGGGCAGGCGGCCTGCGGGAGCTCGCGGCGGCCGCGCCCAGCTCGCTCCTCCCGCCCTCATTGAAGCGAATTAATTTGTGGGACCTCCCAGTTCTCTCCGCCCCTCCCGCCAAGCCAAAATATTTAGCCTGACAACTGAGGCAGGACAGGTCTGTTGGGGAAATAAGGCCAAGTTCAGTGGGGAGGGTCGGCCAGGAGTTGCTTCTCACAGCCAGGTTCGTGGACGGTCTTCTGCCGGCACCCTCGGCGGGCTTCCTCCAGGTGACAGCTGTCAGGCCCGGGTCTCTTTCCTGGGAGTGGGCTCCAAATGCTGCCAACAGGTGTCTGGACCCGTGGGGGGTGGCATCTTCGACCTCGATTCACGGAGCTCGCTGTGGAAACTGGCGAGAACGTGGAGGCGTCTGTGTTTTCAAGCCCTTGGCCCCTCGGAGCCCCTCTCAGCTTCAGAAGGCCACCCTGTCCACGGGCCACAAGCGCGAGGCCTTGTCTCCCCCTAGTCCCTTGGTTTCTACCCAGGTCCCCCGCAAGGGGCTCTCGCTGTGTGGCCCCGTCTTTCTCTTCTCCAGCCGTTTGGGCTGTCGGGGACTTGGGGACCCTCTGAGCTGACCCTGGCCCAGTTCGACCCTCCCGAGAGTCCTCCTCCAGGACCCCTCTGCTCCCTTTCCTCAATTCGAGACCGATGGGCTCTTGCGGCCATGAGGCCCGTGGCTGGGAGAGCTGGGCCTGCCCTTCAGGGCCGTGGGTGCTGGGGATGCCAGGCTCTCCGGGGGCCGCCGTCCCGGCTCCACTCGCGTCCGAAGCGCTAAGCGAAGATCTATTAATTTCTGCGCGCAGAGATCGATGCTCTTGTCAGGATGGCGATCGATGCCAGCCCTGCTCGGCCTGGTCCCGTTCGTCCCGGGCCCCGCTGGCTGCCCGGGGTCTGGCTCTGCGCCCCAGGCGCGGCGCCCGGGTGTGGCCTGCGCCCTCCGCGGTCCCAGGGCTAGCGCCACCTCTGGGCGGGCCTCGAGCGCCACCCCGTGGCCTTCTGCTCCGAGGGGTCCCGCTCCCGGGTCGGCCGGCCTCGGTGGAGCGCACTCTTTCTGCCCTCTGCGCTCGGTCCTCCTGGGTAACCTCCTGATTTCCACTAGGTCAGTGTTTCACCTGATTTATTCCAAGAGACAGGTGCACTCCCTCGGCCAGCGGGTCCTCGGTCCAGGCTGCCTAGGGTGACCTGGACTGGACTGTTCCTCAGCGCCACATCTTCCCTCCCGCAAAGTCTAAAACTGCAGCCGCTTCAGGCTGAGAGAAATAACACATCAGCTACCAAAGACTCCCCCTCCCCGAGGACACCCGCGGCGCGGGGAGCAGAGGGGACATCCGGGGAGACGCGGCGGGGCGGGGCGGGGCTGCGGCCGGCCCCGCCCCTGGGCGCGGGGCTTTAACTCCGCCTGCGCACGTGTAGAGGCGCAGCCGCGGCCGCTGGGAGCGGGACGGCGCCGGCCGGGCAAGCGGACCGCGCGATGCTGCCAGGCAGACGGCTCGGGCAGGCCCGCCGGCAGCGCCGAGCCCCCGCGCTGGGCAACCTGCTGTCCTGGCTGATGCTCGCATCTGTGGGCTCCACGTCCTGCCCAGATGTCTGCTGCCCCTTCGGTCCCTCGGGGCTGCGTTGCACCAGGGCTTCGACACTAAATAGCCTCCGCCAACTGCCGGGCGCCGAGAACCTGACCGAGCTGTGAGTGTCCCAGGGGGCGAGGGAGGGCGGTGACAGGAGGGCACAGCCCTGCCCCGAAGGCGCGGGCCGGCTGCTTGCTAGCTGGGTCAGGCGGTGCGGCCCAAGCACAATACCACGCAGCTGGTTTCTTAGGCTGTTGCCGGTGGTCCAGCGCCCCCCCAGCGCCCCCATTATCTGGATGTCACCTAAAGCTGGGGCAGCTGGGACGCTGGTTCTGGGTAGCGTAAGGAGAGGATTTCTCTGGCCCAGGTCTGAGGAGCCCAGGGGTACAGAGCCCCTTCCTGGAGGGGAGAGATCAGCTGCGAAAACCCCCTCAACGAAGCACGCTTACGTCTTTTCCCTTTACCAGGAGGAAGCGAGCCCCAGTTCCTTCCTTGTCATGGCCAGGCACCTCCAGTTCTTCCCCCTCGGCTGGGGAGTCGAGCTGACATGGATGAGGAACCATCACTTGGTGGTTGAGCCCTCTCCCGTTTCCACCGTTCCTTGGCCCCAGAACCCCTTGACTTGGATGTGGAAATGGGACTCCCTCCTGGTTTTCTTCCCTCCACTTTCATCTCCCTTTCCACTCTTGTTTTCCTTCTTGGATTAGGGAGTCAGGGCCATTGTTGAGACAGTCTCCTCCCTTTCCAGATCCAAAGCTGGGAGGCATCTCCAGCGTGCTGCAGTGCTCTGGCATTCTTCAATCATTGGTTAAAAAATACTCAAGTACTTTGTAGCAGCTGGTGAAACCTATGGGGGTGTGCTGTCATAATTGGCCTAGAGGTACTCAGGCATCGTGTGGAAGTGGCTGGAAGACTTGAATATTCTGTGTAGCTGGTGGGGCCAGCACAACTTCTAAAAGTAGGGAGGAATTGCTGAAAGATCTCCATTCTATGATCTGGAGTTAGTGGGTGGGCAGTAACCCTGAGGGAGGGAATCCGAGGTGGGGGCTGTCACTGTCTGGAAGTTACTTGAGCAGCCTGCAGTAACTGGCACTGAGTTACTGGAGCACCTTGTGGTAATTAACGGGAAGGTAGGCAATGTCTCTCGCTAATGGCCCCAGGGAGACCAGGAGGAGAGGAGATGGTCTTGTCTTGTGGGCCTAGGTTTCTGCTTGAGGGAGGCATGAGATCTGAGCTGTCACCCCTGGTCCTGTCCATTTATCACCCAGGGCCTTCAAGCCAGGGGCCAGGCTCCTGACTGCCCCCACCAGTATTCTTTCCCAGGGCCTTTTGAAGCCTCAAGTAGGTCCAGCCTGGTGAGAGAGGGAGCCGACAAGCCAGGGCTGGGACTAGAGGGCCCAGTGACTGAAATGTCCCTGTAGGTGGGGCAGCAGCCCGATCCCCCTCACCTCCTCCTGCACAGTCCCCTCTCTCCTCCTTCACCCAAGGAGCTAACAAGGAGATAATGGGCTCGAATAGACAGATTGATTATGAATCCAAACCAATGAGGCAGTTTTGAGTGTGCTGCCTGACAGCACGTACACACACAGCTGGCCATGCAGTGTCACCATCTCCCAGGGTCCTGATAGCTTGAAACATTCCTGGTGGGGCTGAGGAGTATCAGGTAGAACAAGAACCTGCCCTCCCTCAGAGTCACACCTCTGGGGACTGAGACCTGACACCCACCCAGCTGTTCTTTGGGGGACACAGCTGGGGGAGGAAATGGGTCCTTTATGCCAGTCCTGGTTTCCTTATTTAGTCCTTACTTAGGGGAAAATCCAAAGGTAGAGGGGGAGTTTTGAGAGCAGGCAGTGAGTCAGGGTGTGCATGTGTGTGTGCTACACACCAACGTGCCACTGCAGGACAACTGAGTTCTCAAGAACACTTGGCATGCAGTAGCCAGTAGCCAGGCAGGGCCAGCCCTCAGCACCTCCAGGCCTCCTTGCTTTCCTTTCTTGTCTCCCTGTATTCTCTGGCTCTCTGTCTTTGTCTGTCTGTCTGTCTCTCTTTATCTGTCTTTCTCCTTGCCATTCTCTTTTTCTCTGCCAGTCTCCTCCTGGTGGTTTCTTTTTCTTTGTGTCTTACTCTTTGCTTTTTTGTCTCCTGCATCCAGCCTTCCCATCTCATCCCATGAAAGCCAGCCCGTCCTCGCCAATCCCACCCCACATCTTCTAGCTCCTTCCTCTTGCTCTCCCCTTCCAGGGTCCCCCATGGGGCAGGGAGGGTCTGGGTTCTCTTTCTCTACCTGACAGCCTCATGCATTGTGCCTGCTCTGTGAAAGCATGGTATGTGTGAGGGTTGCCACTTGAGTGTGGGAAGGGGCCAGAGGCTTTGCAGTGGTGGAGTAGGTAGGGTGTGTGTGTGCATGTGTGTGCGTGCATGTGAATGAAGCCTGAGAATGGCCCCGAGCAGGCATATTTGTGACCATAGGGCTTCCTTTGTGCTGGGTGGGGCAGTGGCAGGGATAAGCCTGGGCTCTTGTGGAAGCAGGTGTTTCAGCATGGCTCTCAGTGTGGAGCATGTGCAGGGAGGCCTGGGATAGAAGCCGAGAATGAAACCTAGAAGAGATTGGTCTGTGTGTGCACATTTCCCACACATGTGCATGTGTATGCCTGTGGGAAGTATCTATGAGCTTTGCCTATGTGTGTTCATGTGTGAGGATATCAGCCTGCATCTGTGCACACATGTTTATACCTCCATGCATGTGTGTAGGTGTGAGTGGGCATGAGCAATAGCATTTCTGGGCATATATTTTTTTCTCTGTGTGTGCATATGCATCTTGGGTGTATGTGGTACAAGAGGCATGTATCTGTTCACATGCATGAAGTTGTGAGAATGCATGGATGCATGTGTGTGCAATTTATGAGGAGGCATATCTCTGCATATGCATGCACACCCGTGTCTGTGCATGTATAAGCGTGTACGTGGGTCTGTGTGTGGATAGTGCATATGTGTGTGCATGCACACAGAGGTGCATGTATTATTGTGAGGGAGTTGGGGGCATGAGAATTCAAGTGGGGGATGACCCCTTTGATAACTACCCCTTATCCCCACAGTTATGTGGAGAACCAGCATCGTCTGCAGCACCTGGAGCCCCGTGACCTGCGGGGTCTGGGGGAACTGAGAAACCTGTGAGGAGCTAAGGGCTGTGTGGGGTGGGGCTTGGGCCTGGGCCCTAGGGACTGAAAGGTCAACCTGGAAGGACCCGAGAGGCTGAGCACCGAAGGGCTGGGGGTGGAGGTCAGGAAGTTCAGGGGTCCAGAAGGTTTAGATAGCCTTGGAAACTAAGAGGGACGAGGAGAGGTGCAGAGCTCAGACCTGGAATCCTAGGACCAGGCTGGGCAAGTGGGCAGGGCTCAGCATAGGTGGCCAGGACCCAGGGCTGACCCTCCACCCCCCTCCCCAGCACCATCGTGAAGAGTGGTCTCCATTCCCTGGCGCCAGATGCCTTCCACTTCACCCCTCGGCTCAGTCGCCTGTGAGTGTGGGGCTGGGCAGTGGGCTTGGGGGACACCCAGACTTGCACTGCTAATGGGCCAGGCCCTCCCCAGGGAAGCATTCTGAGGAAGGCCCAGCTTGGTTAGGGAAGCATCTCACCATTCCCCTGGGCTGCTCCTTGCTGCTTCAGTGCTCTGTGCACTCCTGCCTGCTGCTTGAGATCCTTCTCTCCGTCTCGCTTCCCCACTCATGCTGCAGGGACATGTCTCACAGGAGCCTGCCCAGCCTCTCTGAGGGGTTCCGATACACACAAGTCCAAAGGGAGTGAGAGGTGGGGATAGGACCGCTGAGCCAGCCTTGGTCTACCAGCCACTCATCCCCCTCCCTGAGTCTCAGAGTCACAGCTACTGCTCCTGTAGTGGACTGAGAGTCACGGGCGGGCGTGGCTAGGAGATAGCCCTGGCATGCCTGGAAGCCCCTCCCTGGGCGTCTAGGGGCGGGGCTAGTGGAGAGTGGGAAGGGTGGCAGGGCTGCCATTCACAGTGCTGTGCTGGGCCCAATGATACAACAATGGTGCCGTTTCACTCACTAGGTCCTGGGGCCTCAGTAAAAAATATGTACTGGACAGCGCTTCATGGTCTTATACAGGCGAATCTTTACAATCAACCTGCTGACACAGATAGTGCTGTCCCCGCTGTGTAGATGAGGATTCTGAGAGTCAGTGAGGTCGTTTCTGTGCTAACCTCACACAGGCCAGAGGCAGGACAGAGCTCCACCCAGCTCCTTCTGTCTCCAGGATGGTGTTGGTATTTCTTGTGCTTGTGTGAGGGTGCTGCTCCAGTTGGCCCTCACAGACTCTAGTACCATGGAGCAAGATAGGGGTCAGGGCCTGTCCTCAGGGAAAGAGGGGCCCAGGAGCCGCAGCTTGGTGTAAGCACAGAGCACAGGGCTCCTGTGTGGCCTGCTGCAGGCCCTACGCTGGGCTCCCTTTCTCCATCTCTTGACCCAGGGGGCTGTGGCCCAGGGGTCTTTTTCTGCTTCAAGTTCCTCAGTCCCTGTTGAGAAACAGAAAGGAGGGGGAGAGGATCTGAGGAAGTACCCTGAGGTCCTTGTCCTCCTCTGGCAGGGGGCAAAGGAGTGTGGGAGCCTTGGTTCTTCCCTTCTCCTCAGTGGGGGAGCACAAATGGAGCCCCTTCCCCCAGCTGTGGCCTCAGCACTTTGCCAGCTGGGGCCAAGGAGGTATGGGGGAGGGGACCGGCTGTTCCCCTTCCCCTCCCTGGGGTCTAGGGAGGGGTTTAAGTGAGGGTTAACCCTTGTTGTCCAGGAAGAGGAGGGGACTCTGGGAGACCTACCTGCTGCCCCCAGCACCCACGCATTTGTGCCTCTCAGGGCTGTTCCCAGCCCCCAGATGTCAGCTTCCTCCATGGCTCCTCCCTCCCTGGGTAAGGGTCAGAGGCTCACAAGATCTGTCTCTATCCCACAGGAACCTCTCCTTCAATGATCTGGAGTCTCTGTCTTGGAAAGCAGTGCAGGGCCTGTCCTTACAGGAGCTGTGAGTGCGGGGGCTTCCAGAAGCAGAAGCGGCCATGTGTGTGAAACGGGGTCCCAAGTGCATCGCTGTGTGATGTGTGTCACTGTCTGTGTGGAACTGATGGGGCTGGCGGTGGAATCTCGTTGAGGGCAGTGTATCTGTGAGCTGAGACTGGGCCTGGGCCTGCCTGTGAACCGTGTCAGAGCAGAGGCTATGGGACCACTGCTGGGGGTGATGTGTTGGGGTTGGAGCTTGTGTGCCCAGTGGGGGCTGGTGTGACTGGGCTGCCATGCTGAGCAGGCCACAGGCCTGAGGCATGTGCATATGGGCACATCTGCCCACATTGCCAGCAGGTGTGCACAGGGGAAGGGTGGAGAGCAGTGGCCTGTGTGTACTTGTGGGCACTTGGGGCCTAGGGTCACTGCAGGAGGCCATGCCCTTCCCTCCTCCCTCTGCAGAGCTCTTGCCTGGCTTGTCACCTGGGGAGCCTTCATGGGGAACCCATGCAACACTCAGTTGGATATCTGCAACTTTCTGCATTTATTTCTTTTAGTAACTGAGTCTGAAGACAGGAACCGGTCCCAACCCCCCTCTCTGTCCTAGACACTCCTCTTGGCCCTCTACCTCCTGTGGCTTCTTAGACCATACAGCTGCCCCTTTTCTTACTCTGTCCCTCCTCCAGGGTCCTGTCTGGGAATCCCCTGCGCTGTTCCTGTGCCCTGCACTGGCTACAGCGCTGGCAGGAGGAGGGGCTGGGCAGAGTGCACACCCAGGGGCTGCGCTGTCTGGGGCCTGGGAACGAGAGCCTGCCACTCAGCCACAACACCAGCTGTGGTAGGTACTGGAGATGCTGCCAGGGCTTGAGGAAACGGCTGCTTGCCTGGAGAAAGGGCCCTGAGCAAGCGCTGAAGGGGCCGGGGCCATGGCCATTGGCAAAGGTTGCAAAGCAAAGGGGCATTGCATGGGCTGAGATCACTGAGGAGGGTGGGGAGCACACCTGGGTTGGGGTTCTGAAGCCACGCCCAACTCTAACACCCCTGGGGGGCAACCTGGGTGGCCAGGTGTGCCCACAGTGAAGGTCCAGATGTCCAATACTTCTGTGGATGTGGGGGACAACGTGTTGCTGCAGTGCCACGTGGAGGGGCAGGACCTGCAGCAGGCTGGCTGGATCCTCGCGGAGCTGGAGGGGTCGGCCACAGTAATGGTGAGAAGCCTCCAGCAGATCCCCTCTTCCTGCCCCAGAGGGGCTGTCTAGGGTGCAGGGGCAAAGACAAGCCAAGAAATAACCCAACAAGTAAGGAGCAGAGAAAGCATGAAGGATGGCAGAAATGGTTTAGATAGGGAGCTTAGGCTCACACTAGGGGCAGCCCTGGGCACAACCAGAGCCTCAGGGCAGGCACAGACTGGATTCTCCTCCAAACTTAGGGTCCCTCTCTGGGACGAACACACTAGCTGACAGAGAGGGTCCAGCTCATAGCTGCAGCTGAGTGGGCCTTACCAGGCTGTGCCCCATATATTCCCTTTTTGGGTAGGGAAACCGAGGCCAGGGAGAAGCACAGTATCTGTGGTCCTGCACCCAGGGCTGGTTCTTGGGAGTCTTTTCCTGGAGCTCCTGGAAGCAGTGTTCTCTTGGGTATGAAGACCACATTAGTAAAGGAAGCATAGCTTGGGCTTCAGCTCTCTCACCCATTAGATCTTGGAGTGATTTTAGAAAAATCCCTGAGTCTGCCTGCACTTTGTTTTCTTATCTGCAAACTGAGGTAGACACCACAGCTTCTGGTTCCCTGGCTGGTTCCAGGCATTCTCTGGCCTATGTTATCCAGACATGTCTCTGGGTACCTACCCAGCCTTGCTCTATAGTCTTGGATGGCCACAGGCTGCTCAGAAAGGCCATAGCTGGGGGCCTTGGTCATCAGGTGATCAAGGAGCCTTGTTCACAAGGTTACCAGGGCCTAACAAAGGGCTGTACTTACATAAAGCTGGCCCAACCTTCATGGCAGAAGCGTCTGGCCAGCACTAGGAGTGTGGTCAGGGGCATGGTGTTGAGTGTGGAAGGCCTCACTTTGGGAGGACATCACCCCCAGAGTTGCTGGATGCCCCTGGAGCATATAGAAGAAAGAACCTCTGGTGTCCTGAGCAGGGTCCAGATATGGCAGAGGAACCATTAATCTTCCACTCCAGAGTCAATCAAGGCTGCAGATAGGAGTAATGGAAAGGCAGAGACAGAGTTTGGCCCTGCCTATGTATGCAGATACTTTAAATCAGCTACCTGCTTTGGGAAAGTCCAGTGTGTGAATTCTCTTTAGGAGATTTATCTATTTGTATTTCCTAAGAACTCCCTGTAGAAATGTCACACCCTAACTGAGCTAAAGGGAGAAGAAAAAGGTTGGTTCCCTTCAGGAGGGGAGTAAGGGACAGTAAAGCCATTCAAGGTGATGAGAAGTAGTTGGTACCCCAGACCCAGGGTGACTGGAGGAGAGGAGACAGCCGAGGAGCACAGACAGCCTGTGAGGTAGTGAAACCCAGCTTTCACAAAGCTGGGAGTGCTCTTCTGGTATCTGTAAATTCACATATGCCAGTGGAAACCTAGAGAAACTGTATCTCCTGTCACATTTGCTCAAGGAAATTTCCAGCTGGCTAGTTTTGGGCGGGGGGTACACGCCTGTAATCCCAGCATCAGGAGGCTGAGGCTGTAAGATCTCAAATTTGAGTACAGCCTGAGCTGCATATTGAGTTCAAGGCCAATCCAGACTACATAGTAAGACCCTTCTCAAAAAGCCAAAACCAAAGTAAAACGAACCAAAATTTCCAGATATATGATATCCATTCACCGCCCGATTTATTCTCATCATTTTGTGAAAATAGCTTTCCAAATGTCAAAAGATCCTTCTGTCTACCTCTTCAGCTTACAAAACACACAAGGAACTCTCCATGGTTCAGCAAGATTAGGAACTGCCTAGGAAAGAGACTAACCTAATTCAGTCCTTGGGTGATAATTCAGAATCAAGTCACCGTGTCTCACTGTCTTGTGCCAGAGGAGGCGATGGCACTGCCATTACTCCTGATTCTCCCTGTTATCAGCACTGGCTCTTGGCTCTTGGTGGCTGAGCTTCTTGGGGCTGAGACAGCCAGAACTGCGTGTGAAACATGACTGCCTTGTGGCCAGGGTTCACTTTTTTTCTGGTGAGCTGTGTGTGGACTGAATTTGGGGCTCGTAACAGCTAATGCTTACCCCATAGATGGGTAGCTGTAGTTTTGATCTGGGGTGTCTTGTGCCCATTTTGATGTTATTAGTAATAAGAATCATCAAATCATGAGACAGATGATCTAGGAAACTGCGAAAAAACTGTCTTCTCCCACCCTTCTCTCCTTTTCCTTCCCCCCAGCCTTGGTCTCCTTTTCCTCTGGAGCTAGAGGAGAAAGGCATCAGCTCCAGTCCCAAGCCTGCTGAAACCCTTTCTGACTTTTGCCTTTTCCCTGATACAGAAATCTGGGGATTTGCCATTCTTGGAGCTGACCTTAGCCAATGTCACCAGGAGCCTCAACAGGAAGAACGTGACATGCTGGGCAGAGAACGATGTGGGCCGGGCTGAGGTCTCTGTCCAGGTCAACGTCTCCTGTGAGTTCCTGGGACCTGCCCTGCACCCGCCCCCACTCATCTTTTCTTCCCCCAAAAGGGAATGGGGTGGAGGACTAGAGGCAAGGGTGGGATGTGTGTCTCCACAGCTGCTCCCTCCCAGCTGTTCCCAGATTCCCATGAAAATCTGATCCTTTGGGGGAAGTCCTGGGGGCTCATCAAGACCAGAGGGATGGAGCTAGATTTCTTTCTGGCCCCTGCCCAAGGCTTGCTACCTGAAGCCCTCAGCACCAGCTGCATGGCTGTCCGCTCGGCTCCAAAGCCCTTCTGTGTACTTGACCCTCCTTAAGGCCTTTGCCCCATGTGCTAGTTTAGTTTAGTTTATTTTCTCTGTCATTTAGAACTTCATTCCAGGCTTACAGATGACTACATTAAAACTGGCTGGCATCAAGGGGCCAGAGATATAGCACAATGCACAGCACCTGTGTGGCAAGTGCGAGGTTGTGAGTTCAATTCCCAGTAAAGAAACAAAAAACTGGCATCATGTCTCTACTAGGAATTTCTAACAGGCTTTGGCACTGCAGAAAATTCAGCTTGATGGGGTAGAATGAATTAGGGATTGGACTTTTTGTGAAAGGAATCAAAAACCAAGAGCAGCATCTTCCTTTTTTATTTTTTTGGTTTGAGGATTAAACCCAGGGCCTCAGTCTACACTATATAAATGTTAGCCAGAATTCCAGTATAAATTTATTTATATACACATACAGTTTTTCTTTTTTTTTCCCCTGGAATTGAGGTTTAAATCCAGGGACTTTGCACTGAGCTATATTCTCAACTCTTTCATTTTTGACACAGTCTCGCTAAGTCACCAAGTTGTCCAGGCTGGGCTGGAGCTTGTGACCCTTTCGCCTCAGTCTCCCAGAGAGATGGGGTCACAGGTGTGCACCACCACATCCAGCTACCGTTTTTCCCCTTAATTTCTGGAGATTTTTTACTTCTTCAGCATTGAGTCTATTTCTAAACCATACCCTGTATCGCTTTTCAAAAAATTGTAAAAGTGCCAGGCATGGTGGCACATGCCTATAATATCAGCATTCTGGGAGACTAAGGCAGGAGGATTGAAAGTTTGAGCCTTGTCTTGGCAGTTTAGTGACTGACACCCTGCATCAAAGTACCAAAACCAACCAACCAAACAAACAACACAAAAATGAAAAGAGAAATAGGGCTGGGGATGTAATTCTGTGCAAAGCTTCAGAGTTCAACCCTAATACTGAAAAAAAAAAAAAAGATTTTAGGTTCCCTTGCCCCATTTTAAGCTTGATTACACTTTACCTTTTCTAGGTCCCATAGCCAAAGGTTCCTTCCATGTTTCAGTGCTGTAAGCTGCACCCCACTTCTGTAGTCCTGATGCTTCAGTTCTTTAAGCCTTAAATATTGTACACCTGCTGCCAGATTTTTTTAAGAATTAGTGTCAACTTCTCTCCAAAACCTGCCCCCTGTGCATTCCGTAGGGCCTTGGCCCGCCCTCCATCCCTGCTCCCACTAGCCTGCAGCGCCCCCATGCCCTGCCTCCTGCCCGCAGTCCCGGCCAGCGTACACTTGGAGGACGCCGTGGAGCAGCACCACTGGTGCATTCCCTTTACCGTGGATGGCCAGCCGGCGCCCTCCCTGCGCTGGCTCTTCAACGGCTCTGTGCTCAACGAGACTGGCTTCATCTTCACCCAGTTCCTGGAGTCAGCACCCAATGAGACCGTGCGCCACGGCTGCCTGCGCCTCAACCAGCCCACACACGTCAACAATGGCATCTACACGCTGCTGGCTGTCAACCCACTGGGCCAGGCTGCCGCCTCCGTCTCAGTAGCCTTTATGGATAACCCCTTCCAGTTCAATCCTGAGGACCCCATCCCCGGTGCGGGCGGGAGCCCAGCCCTGCCCCACTCCTGCGTGCCTGGGTGGACCGCTGGGGAAGGGTCTGGCTCTTTCCTCCTAGGGCTCTGGAGTGGGGGCACTCAGTCCTGACAGAAAGGAGCTTGTGTCCATCTTCTCTGGCTCCTCACCCTCTGTCCTAAGCTTCTCCATCCTTTGGACTGAATGAAGAGAGAGTTGTGTGCCAGGGCATCCAGAGCCCAGCTGGGAAAGAGCCAGGAGCCTCTTCTCCCTTGAGGCCCCACAGCCCCAACCACCCCACCCCCCAGGAGGTGAAGGGGCTCATCCCTTCCATGGGGACTGGCGTTCTTCTCTCTCTGACTGTGTCTCTCTTCCCCCTGCTGCAGTCTCATTCTCACCTGTGGGTGAGTAGCTTAGGCTGCAGGGCGGGTTGTATCTGGTCACAGCTGAGGCAGGGGCAGAGGGGACACCAATCTGCTAGCCAGGCTGGACAGGGGCAGGACCTTTAGGTGTCACACGGGTACCAGGGCCCACACCTCTCGCCCTTGTCCCCACAGACACTAACAGCACATCCGGACACCCGGTGGAGAAGAAGGATGAAGCGCCTTTTGGGGTGAGTGTGGGACCTGACGTCTTGGATGGGGCTTTGACACGGGGCGAAGAGGGTAGTGAGGAGCTGTATGTCACTTTTGGGCAGAGCAGGGAGGTGAAGAGGGGCGCAGGAGACAGGCTGGGGTCTGTGCTGGGGGAGAAACGGTTTGCTAGGAGGAGCGTTAAGGTGCAGGGGAGCCTCTCTGTTGGACCCCCAGGTCTCCGTGGCTGTGGGCCTGGCCGTCTTTGCCTGCCTCTTCCTTTCTGCTGTGCTCCTCGTGCTCAACAAATGTGGACAGAGAAACAAGTTTGGGATCAACCGTGAGTGCAGGGGTGCAAGGCTGCCAGTCCCATTGGCTGTGTTTCCTACTGGCTCTTCCTGACCATGTCTGCCTGGGGCCATGCGTTTTAGGGTGTGACTGTTTGGAACACAGATGAGGGACTCCTATGGGCTCGTGGTGAGTGTCAGGCATGGTGCAGGGTAGTTTCAGAGGTAGCAGCTGCTAATTGGTGGCTGGATTGTAGTCAAACACTAAGTGAGTCTGGAAGGTCTGGGCTGGGGGGGTCGGTTCTTTGGTGCCCATGAGGCCAGAGATTGGACAGGAGCCAGAAGGAGAGAGGCCCTGCGCAGCCCCTTCTCTGCTTGCTTCCTGCTGTGGAAGGGGGCGGACTGGCGCTCTACAAGCAAGCGTAGGTGGGGGCCGTGGTGGGGTCTGGGCTGTGGCCCCTCCATGTGGCTGTCTCCACCTCAGGCCCTGCTGTGCTGGCTCCAGAGGATGGGCTGGCCATGTCTCTGCATTTCATGACATTGGGAGGCAGCTCTCTTTCCCCTGCTGAGGGCAAAGGTTCCGGACTGCAAGGCCATATCATCGAGAACCCTCAGTACTTCAGTGACACCTGTGAGAGGCTGTGCCATGGCGAGGGCAAGGGCAAGTGTGCATGTATGTGTGTGCATGTGCGTGTGCATGTGTGTGTGTGTAAGCCTGTGCCTGCCCCAGGTCTGACCTCTCCCTCCCTCCCTCCCTCCCTCCTGCTTGTCCCGATCCCTACATCCATGACAACGTACCTTCCTGAGGCAGAGATCAGGCTGGCTCCTGGCCGTAGCCCAGGGCCACAGCCCCAACTCCGTGTCCTGTTGGGGCAGGTGCTGCCCACACCGTGACATGGGTCTTGTGCAGCACCCAGACTTGCTAGACAGCCCTGCCCTTCCCACCTAGCACCTGCCCAAGATGGACCCCCCCCTGATCCTGCAAGCCCCCCTAGGTGTCCATCACATCAAGCGCCAGGACATTGTGCTCAAGTGGGAGCTGGGTGAGGGCGCCTTTGGAAAGGTCTTCCTTGCTGAGTGCCACAACCTGCTTCCTGACCAGGATAAGATGCTGGTGGCTGTCAAGGTGACACTCTTGTCTGGATCTCACCTCCCAGCACACTGCCACATCAGGGCGTGGTGCTCTGGCTGGGGGTGGGCTCCTGAGTCCAGCATGGTTGAGATGGGGTGGGGCTGGCTTGGATGTAGAGAGGTAAGGACCGCTCTGTTCTGTCCCCATCTCTGTCCCCAGGCCTTGAAGGAAGTTTCCGAGAGTGCGCGGCAGGACTTCCAGCGTGAGGCAGAGCTACTTACCATGCTGCAGCACCAGCATATCGTGCGCTTCTTTGGGGTCTGCACGGAGGGCCGCCCGCTGCTGATGGTCTTTGAGTACATGCGGCATGGGGACCTCAATCGCTTCCTCCGGTACAAGCACCCAGCCCTACATTGGTCCCTGGCACAGCTCCGAGTCACGATATTCTTTTCCTATAAGCACATCCCTGCTGTCTATGAACTGAGGGGGGAACCCTAAAAAGGATCAGTACCAGTGGTGGCACGAGTCTGTAATCCCAGCATTCTGGAAGCTTAGGCAGGAGAATAGCTAAGAGTTTCAGGCTGGCTTGGGCTACATAGTGAGTTCAAGACCAACCTGGACTACACAGGGAGATGTGCTGAAAAAACACCAAAAGAAAATCAAGCAAAAAGAAAGATCAGGAAGGCGCATTTGCTGGTCCTTTGCCCCTGTAAGGTGGTAGAGGAGGCAGGTACATGAATATGGGGACATTCTATGCCAGAGACAAAGTGCCATAGTCAGGAGGAAGCCCTAGCGGAGCTGAGCTAATGCTTCAGCATGAGTGGGGTGTGCACATCTGTGTGTGCCATGAAGTCAGGCCTGGAGTGGGTGCCAGGACCTCAGTAACAAGGCGGCCGGGCACTTGCTGACTCCATGCGCTGTTAGGGGCTTTGGAGCTCACCTTAACTGGGTTCTGTGTGCTCGTAGATATGCGTCTTGAACAACTGTAAAAATACATCTTTTTGCTGTACCCAAGCATATATGGCAGTTTATACTTAAAAAAGGTTACATGGAATTCATTTCTTTGCCGTTGGACAGAAAAATTAGTTTATTTGTGTTGATAATTTTAATCACTTCATAAAATGTGCCTATGTGCAGATGCGGCTTGAGGGGGCGGGAAACTGGCCAGGGGGCACACAGGTAGTGAGTGGTCTGAGACCTAGGCACAGGGCCTGCTTTCTGCCCTGGCTCTGAGGGTTGGGGGCTCTCTTGCTGAGTCCTGGTCCCAGGAAGTTGTCCCCTTGATAATGAGGCAGGGTTAATCAGGTCAGGGACTGGGCCGGGCTGAGAACTAGCTGCCACTCATTCACAGAGCCTTCTTTGCAGTGTAGCTTTCTTCTCTGACCTCACTTTCTCCATCTGGGAGGAACAGCTCAGGGCCATGGTTGTTCAGTTGATGGTGGTGAGCTGGTCCCCAGAGATCCCCTTGGGAGCAGTAGATCATTCATGTAGTCACCAATCTGTGGAACTGAGCTAGGAGAGATGCAGAGTTGGAATCAGCGTGCCTGGTGAGCGGGAAGGGGTAGGGGGCTGGGGGTCAGGGAGGTGAGGCCAGCCAGCCCCGAGGGTGAACAGGCCAGGGGACTGGGGTGCAGGAGTTAGGGAAGAGCCCCTCTCCTTGCCCTCCAGATGTGGTCACAGCTCAGGGCTGGCCTGGGGATGTGGCCAGGGGGATGCTATCAAGGGGCTGAGAGAGGAGCAGCTCCAAGTGCTGGAGGGAGCACTAGGGGAGTCAGGGAATGGCAGCTGCCCATGGGGAGTCTGGAAGATGTCCCTCCAAAAGGCACGACCTACTCCTCTTGATTCTGGGCCTTTGCACTTAGGGTGCCCTGTGCTGTCATCTGTTCTAGCCACTCACCTACCCCCGCCTTGGCTTTCAACAGCTTTCTCATTTTTCTTCCTCAGTTTAAATGTCCTTCCTTTAGGAAGTCTCCCCTGGCTTCTTCCAGTCCCCCCCTAGTGGTCATCAGGTGACCCACACTGCACTTCTGTGCTCTGTTTATCTGCATCAGTCTCCACCGCCCCTCCATGCTTGGCCCTTTGGAGACGGTTAACAAACACCTGGAATGAATCAATGGGAAGAAAGTTGGCCTGTAGGAAAGGGCACCACTGACAAAGCAGGCAGCTCAGGCAGAGGTTCAGAAGGGTCACTAGCTGGACATTGTGACCCAAGCCTGTAATACCAGCACTGAAGGAGACTGAAGCAGGAGGGTAGGCAACTTGGTGACTTAGTGAGACTCTGTCTAAATAAATAAAAGGTAGGGATTGTCGCTCCATGCCAAAGCACTGGGTTCAGTCTCCTTACCAGGGAGCATGACTGGGATTGGGGGCTGTGGGGGAGGAAAAGGGCAGCTTGATCCTGAAGACAAAGGTGGGAAGGACAGGAAGTCAAGGAGGACACAGGCACAGAAGGGGTGGGTAACTCCTTTCAGTTAGGTAAGGAGAGGCTTGGGGGAAAGAATCTGAGCCGGGCTTGGCTTGGCAAGGCATCCATGGCAAGAGAGGCGGGGGTGGAGGGCAGCTGGATGCTGGTATGGAGTTCAGGGTTGCCTGAGAGGACACGGGTGTAGAAGGGTGAGTGTCCAGCGGAAGCTGGGCTAGGCACACCTGTTCGGACCCTGCTGCTCTACCCCTCCAGATGGGTGCCTTCTGTTCTTTCCTTCACCCATTTTTGCCCCCCCAGTCCCCTAGCCCTCGTCACCCAGCTCTGGGAGATCCCCTTCCTCAGGCTCGTGGGGTGCTGTCCTCTCAGCCCGGCCTGTCTTGCTCTCACTTCTGCAGGTCCCACGGGCCCGATGCCAAGCTGCTGGCTGGCGGGGAGGATGTGGCTCCGGGCCCCCTGGGCCTTGGGCAGCTGCTGGCTGTGGCTAGCCAGGTGGCAGCAGGCATGGTATACCTGGCCAGCCTTCACTTTGTGCATCGTGATCTGGCCACACGCAACTGTCTGGTGGGCCAGGGTCTGGTGGTCAAGATCGGGGACTTCGGCATGAGCAGGGACATCTACAGCACCGACTACTACCGTGTAAGGGTCCCTCGTTCCTAGCCCCTTACCAGCGCCCAAACTGTAAATGTCCAGTACCCTGAGTCTGCAAACACTGCACCCTGGACGGCTGCACTGTCTTCCTTGGACAGTGGGGTGGGGCAGTCCGAGCCTCTGGCTTGTCATCCGTTCCTATCTTCCTCCTCTGCCGCTGCTGGAGGAAGGTCCGTCTCCTCTGCTGTCTCTCTTGGAGATAGCACTGCTGTGTCTCCCGCAGGCTGCGTCTCTGTGTTTAACGGGATTCCCTGCCGGCAGGTGGGAGGCCGCACCATGCTGCCCATCCGCTGGATGCCACCCGAGAGCATCCTCTACCGGAAGTTCACGGCTGAGAGCGACGTGTGGAGCTTCGGCGTGGTGCTGTGGGAGATCTTCACCTACGGCCAGCAGCCCTGGTACCAGCTCTCCAACGCTGAGGTCAGCCTGGGCCCTTCTTGGGGCACTGCGCATCCCCGCACTGTTCCTGTCCTCTCTGTCCTCTCCTGAGTCCTTCCTCTGTGAATCCCAGTCCAGACCCACTTGGCTCCTGGGGACTTCATAGCACTTGTGAACGAAGTCCAGACCCCCAACCCTGGCTACGTCTTACAGGCTTAGGCGCTGTTTTGAGGTGGAAGGAAGAGGCATAGAACGGGGCCTGGTGCTGAAGCAGGAAGGCCCGAGGTCAGACTCCCAGAAGGACAGTCAGTGTCGCTCCCTTGGTCCTCCCGCTGGTCACAGCCAGAGCAGGCCCCAGGTGTTCTGTCTCCCCGAGCAGCTCCCCACCCCCTCTTTGGCTCACAGCTGTCAGTTTCCATCTCTCCTCCTAATGCAGTCTGCTCCCGGGAGACCGCTGGGGTAGGGAGAGGGTTATAGATTTTAATTTTCTCAAGCACTGAGAGAAGGAATGGAATTAGTGCTGCCCATAACCTAAGTCCTCTAGTGGGGAGGGAAGAAAGGGGAAGAGGCGCAGGTCCTTCCTCTGCTGTCCTTCTGCCACCATCTCGAAATCCGCAGCCCTTAGTGGAGCAGGAGTCGCACCTCTGGGCTCACTTGCTGCGTCTCTTTTTGGAGGCGCTAAGTCCCGCACGGTGATACCCACAGTGCGGAGAAGGAAGTGAAGGCTGTCTGCTACTTTTT
This sequence comes from Hydrochoerus hydrochaeris, assembly GCA_004027455.1. NCBI lineage: Eukaryota > Metazoa > Chordata > Mammalia > Rodentia > Hydrochaeridae > Hydrochoerus > Hydrochoerus hydrochaeris. Next base: position 146,392 of record PVLA01001486.1, read on the forward strand.
TAAATGCAATTTTTCTTTGTTTTTTTTTTTTTGCTCAATTTTTTGTTCAGTTTGGCTCTCAGCTCTCCAGAGCTGGGAGGCAGAGGACCCTTCCCTTTCCCTTTTCAGCCCCAGCATTAAGCTGATGGCACTTAGCAAACACCTTGGCCCTTTCCCTTCGTCACCCACCTGGCAAGTCTTCCATTGGTCTGGTCCAGCTGTAAACGTTCCCACTTTTCAGTGTCAGGGCAGAAAACGGTACTGGGGTTCAGTGTGTATTCAGTTGGATTACAGCAGCCTCTCTCTCCTGTCCACCGACTGTGCCCTCTTCTCTGTCTCTCTGGTGGTCCCAGGCAATCGAGTGCATCACACAGGGCCGTGAGCTGGAGCGGCCCCGTGCCTGCCCCCCAGAGGTCTACGCCATCATGCAGGGCTGCTGGCAGCGGGAGCCCCAACAACGCCACAGCATCAAGGATGTGCACGCCCGTCTGCAAGTGCTGGCCCAGGCGCCTCCGGTCTATCTGGACGTGCTAGGCTAGGGGCTGGCCCGGGGCTGCCCTCAGCCACCCCGGGGTGATCTCAGAGCATCCAACCCACCCTCAGCATGCGGGAGGGGACAGGTAGGCTGGGAAGAGAGGATGTCCTGCTTCTCCAGGCAAAGTCCCATCACAGCAATTATATTTATTATCTCTCGGTTATGTCTCTCGCTAGTTCTTAGGGTGATGTCACCCTGGAAGTGGGGCATTGGGACTCAGGTAGGGACAGCACTCCAGGATCCTCTCCTCTCGTTTCCTTCAGCCTGTCCGCTACCCCATGCGCCTGTCACCCTGCCACATACACACAGTGTAGCTGGGCTCCTCTTGGTCACCTGGTGGTGAGGCCAAGCTTCCTCGCCCTGCAGCCTTCACTGCCTTATCTCTGTACTTCATGCTCAGGGAGGCTGGTGTTGCAGGGCAGGGATGGAAGGCAGCTGTCCCGGTGGACAGGACAGAAACAGTGGCCCAGTACACAGCAAGCATACATTTGAATGAGTGAGAGAGACCGAAGGAGTAGGAGGAAAAGAGGGAGGGAGAGAGAGAACACATGTAGCAGGAGGAGGGAAGAGCAGGATAGGAACTGCTGAAGGAAGCAGGTGTGGTGGTGACAGCTGTAGTCCCAGTACTCAAAAAGGCTGAGGCAAGAGGATCATGGTGAGTTTGAGGCCAGGCCAGCCTGGACTACCCAGCGATACCCCATTTCAAAAAAAAAAAAAAAATTGGTGAAGGAAGCAAGACTCCTGTGTCTTCTTCTCTGTCACTCTTTCTTCTTGGCTCTAAATGCTTTTTATAAGGGCAGAGCCATTGCCAATGTCCATTCTGCTCTGGGGAGTTAGTGGACTCTCCCTTGCCCTGTGACCTTTACCACTGACCTGAATGTTGTGGTTCCAGGCTTCTGTCACACTAAGGTCACCAGCCCCGTCATGTTGGGACCTGAACTCTGCCTCCATCTTCTCCACCCCAGAGGCCTGCACTGCACCAGATCCGGGGAGGAGCTGCTTCCCTGTCCCAGCCCCGTCACTCCCAATCACCTGCCAGCTCCTGCGATAACGCACGCTCCCACAGCTCCAGGGCCTAATCGCAGCTGTTTCATGTCCCTGGGTGCCAGTCCCTCTGCCTCCGCCCCCATGATTCAATCTAAGTCTTATCACCCCCAGGCCTGGCCCAGCACTGTGTCTGCCTCTTGTCCGGCCTGGTTACTGCTAATGGAGTTCTGACCCAGGGCTACAGGCTGATGGATGGTGAGGATGTCCCCGTCCCCAAGGGCCAAGCTCACAGGCTCTCCTCTCCTGCCCTGAGGTGGGCAGGGCTGGCACTGTGCAGCTCCCGTGAGGGAGGGGGAGGGAGACAGTTGGGGATCAGATCCAACAGGAGCCCAATGGGAGCTCAGGGACTGATGCAGAGAAACGGGGACGGGATGTGTAGACATGGTGCCTGGGGAGAGACTTCAAAGTGGGACACAAAGGCAGAGTCATGAGGGCAGAGAGGGACAGACCTGGGCAGACAGAGATACACATTGGTAGAAGGTTTCACACAGGCATAGAGACAGCAGCTGGGATGGGGAGCCCCAGGACTCCCCACTTGCCAACCCAGTACTGGAGTCTCCCCAGGGGCACAGGGTGAGGCAGCTCTAGGTTTCAAGGCTCTGTGGGGATAACGAGGGATCTGAGGCACACTGGTATGGACTTGGGGCTGTCACTGAAGTAGAGAGTTTGGAGGTCAGGGCACCCAAGGAACCTGCCAGGTATCGGGTGCATTTCCAAAGTCAGGCATATGGGGCAAGGCCCTGGGTCCAGGTGTTGCTGGAGAAGCTGGGCAGGTAACACGGGGGTTCCGGAATGAGGTTCTGATCAGGGACAGCTATGGAGTGGGAAGCGGAGACTTGTCATCCATCTGGGGGCAGGAGTTGAAGGCCACATGTGCCCACAGGCAGTGTGGCCTCGGGGCCTCACATGCAGCATGCGGAGTGCACACGCAGCACACACAAGGCCCCCACTGCTCTGCTGTGGATCCCATTGTCATTAATACTGCCCTACCCCCACTGTGGCCCCACCCCCTCCTCGTTAATTACTTCCTGGCTGTGCCAAGTGCATTAGCTCCCCCACATTCACCCGGTGCCTGAGCACCCGCTAGATGGATGACCGCAAGGGACTGAAGGGATGGGCCCCAGAGGACCCTCGGAGGGCCAGGCCCAGGACGGCAGCATAAGGCTGTGTGGTTCTGGGGTCACTTGGACCTGCCCTAGACCCACCCTCCACCCTGTTTTCTCAGGGAGACTATTTTGGCTGCAGGCAGAGACTCAGAAAGGCTGTCAGCCCCTCATGAGCACTTAGCGTTGCGGAAGGAACCCAGCTCCCTTCTCAGCAAGCCTTCGCCAGCCAGCACTTCCTCTGGAGAGAAGGAATCCATGGTGCAGAAGCCCAGGGTCTCCCCAAGGGGTCCCAATACTGGGCTGTTATCTCTCAAGAATCTAGGGCCAAACCTTCCCTGGGCCCTCAGCCTTTCCTGCCAGCCTCTGCCTCCTCCCTGCCCTGTCTCTCAGGGGTGGCTTCCCGATAGGAGGGCAGCACATCTGTTTTGCTTCCAGGAATGAGGAGCAGGCAGGGTGCTAGGCAGCCTGGGGGAGGGTGTCCTACCCTGGGTCCCCTGGGAGAGCCCCAGTTGTGTAAGTCTGGGCTCTGGACCAGCTGGACAGCTGGACAGCTGGACAGGACCCCCTGAAGTGGCCTTGGACAGGGTGCCCAGTGGCGGATAGGAAAGGGGACCATTCCCTGGGGGATCCAGGACCCAAGGATCCTGACCTTCAGGCTGCTGTGAGACTGCTCTGCCAGGCAATCCAGGCATGGGGTGGGGATGAGGTGGCCCAACAGTGCCACAGGTTGTCTTTCTCTGTCCCTCCCCCACTCCCAAGCTTTGATGGGCTCCAGTGCTGAGAGGCCTGAGCAGGAAGTGAGGGGAAACAAGAGGTCCAGAGGCAGGAGAGGCAGACAAGACAGACAGGAGGGCCAGAGTGAGGAGGGCCCAGCAGGGGAGACCTCAGCCTGCAGGGCCCACAGGGGCAGGGAGCACAGACACTGCAGAGGTCATCTGCTTTCCTTGGGGCTCCCCCTAGGCAGGCAGCCTGCGGGACGGGACGCGAGGCTTGGCAGCCCACCTTCCTTTCCTTACAGGCTGTGTTCCTGGTGGTGAGACTTCTAGACTCTTGGGAGCCTGCTCCTGCCACTGTGTCCCCCTCTGCAGAGCGGGGATGGCAGCAGCACCCCTCACACATCGTCCAAGGTGCCAGGGCATATTCAGTGGTCTCATTACTCTTTCTCCTGCTCCTCCTGCTTCCCATGTTCAGTCTCTTCCTCTCTAGCCTGGCACAGGCCTTGGTTTCCCCAGTTAAGGCCCAGCTCTGTTATGCGTGGTGGGATAGGTCATATGTTTTGGGGGGATGGTGCCCCTGATCAGAAGTGCCCCCTCAGAGAGTGTGTGTATGACCAGTAGGAGCTGTGGGCTCTAGGCCTCTGCGCTGCCCACTGAGCCCTGGGGGTAGGATGGTGAAGAGTGTGGTCGCTGCAGGAAGAGCAGGGCAGAGCCACCCCTCCCGAGGCCCCTTAGAGCCAGTCTTGTCTCCTGGTGGAAATTTCTCTCCTCGCTCACCTCCTCTGGGTAGGGTGCTTCCAGGGACAAATCCTCCAAGAACCTGGTCAGGGATCCAAGTTCCCTGTAACTGCCCTCTCCTGAGAGCTGGGGGTCCTTCCTGCAGTCTACCCTCCTGCCGCTTCCACCTGGAAGGGAAGGGGTTACTCAGCTCTAGGGCTGCCTACTGCAGGCCTCAGCTGCCTGGGGCCTGTGGTCAGGGCTAATGTAGGCAAGAGTTGGAGGACAAGAGGGGATAAAGTTATTAGCGTCTTCATCTTTGAGGGATATTGATTGTCAGGTCTCCAGGCCCCCTTGGTCTTATAACGGGACACACGGGAGTGTAATGAGGGGCACAGAAAAGTCTCACAGAGCCCCTACCTCATATCCTAGAGCAAATGGGGCTGCTCAGGTCTGCTCAAAGGAAGACATGGAGGACACAGTTTGGGAGTCGAGGGCTCTGGGGAGGCAGGGGTGGTGCTCACTGGGGGGCCAGGGGCAGACTGGAATGGGCGTGGTTTTGGTCCCTGCTCTTTGCTGTAAGGTATGAGGGTGTGTGAGTGTATGTGTGACAGAGATCACAGCTGAGCCATAGCCCCTCAGGATGCCCCAAGGGGACAAGGAGGTGTCCCTATGCCTGAGGCCCAGAGGTACCACCTGATCCACCGGTATCCACCTCCCATGAGGCCGGCAGAGGCCACAGTACCCAGATTTGGGATGAATACCTTACCCACATCTCCAGGGGTGCTGGTGCTCCTGTGCATAGAATGTTCTCATGTGATTGTGTGGGATGGTGGCGATCTAAGCCCTCAGGTTCTGGTTTTGTGCCTACATGTGCTGGTCTGTGTGGTTTTGTCCCTCAGCTGGGTCTGTGCCCAGCAGGGAATGAGAAGGGCCATAGCCAGAGAGATGCTTGGGGACTGGCTGTCCTCCTCCACCGGGCAGGACCATCATGGTGTTCCCAGCTGGAGGTGCTCTAGTTCCCAGCTGGCCCCCCGGGAGGGGTCAGGGCCCCCAATGCAGAAGCAGGGAGAGTGGCGGGAGCAGGGGTGTGGGACAGTGAGCTGAAGGCAAACCTGCCTCCCTGCCTGCTCCTTCCTTCCTTCTGCTCTTTCTCCTTTTCCCTCCAGAGCAGGGGGGTGGGCAGGAGTGGCTTCTCTGGGCAGGGGCAGAAGCCCTGGCTTTTTTGCCCCAGAGGAGCTGGCTTCTCCTCCTCTGGGTTGAGAGAGGAGGTAATTAATGATGGGAGGCCAGGAGGGGTGAGTGTTCAGGGCTAATGTTGGTATTAATCAGGAGCAGGTCCCCAGTGAGGGATAGGATTCAGCTGGGGCAGCGTGTGTGCGCTTGCGTGTGTGCGTGTGTGCGTGTGTTGGAGGCTATGCCTGACCAGGAGCTTCCTCTCCCTGCAGTGCTCCGTCCACACTCTTGCCCCTGCTCTTTGCCCTGATTTTTCTGAACATCCTACCCCAGTTTTGCCATGTCCTCCACCTCCTGTGGAGAGAGGGGCAGAGCCTTCCCAAGTCCAAGTCCATCCCAGGATGCTGGAGGGACAGCTCACCTCCTCCCTGTGAGCTCTCCATGGCCCTTCCTGCGGGCGCCCTTCCTGCGGGCAGGCACATTAGGTGATCCCAGGCTGTCGGCCCAGCTAATTGCCGCTCAACCTTCCCCTCATCAGGGTGGCCTCCCATGAACTCCATTAGCCCCCCACTCCCCTGATAGCCCCTAAATCAGCCCAAATTATTCACAGGAGGGGGGGTTGCCTGGGCTGAGAGCTGTGATTGCAGCTGAAGTGGAGGAGAGGGGGGTGGGAGTTGGAGTGCCAAGCAGGCTGGCAAGCCAGGGGCTGGAGGTGGATTCACACCAGAGACTACCCAGGGGCAAGGGCTGGGGCCTGAAATAGAAATGGGGAAGCCAGGCTGGCAGGTGAGCAGCTGGCATCCTGGCTTGTGTGTCTGGGGCTCAGGAGGGTGAGGGAAGCAGTGTAACAGGCAGTGATGTCACCCTTGCCACTAGCATGGGCACCACTGCCCAGCGTTTATGACGAGCTGGCTGCAGTGGGGGAGGGCATGGAGCAGGCTGTGTCCCTGCAGGGCTGTCCTGGAAGGACCACCCCACTGCTCAAAGCCCCCTGTGCGATGTGTGGAGGTAGAGGTCACTCCTCCCCGTCAGCACAGTGGCTGGCACATCTCTGTGGGCTATATGGGGGACAGAGTGGCATGCAGGGTGTGCTGGGCATGCTGACTCTCGAGCTGAGTTATGTGTGCAGGAGATGGTGAGACCAGCCCTTGCTCAGCTCAGCTGCCCTCTCCAAGTATGATCTGTTGGCAGCCCTCTCCTAGGAACCAGCGTGCTCTGCACAAATGCCTTTAACTAACAGGACTGAACCTAGGGCCTTGGCATTGAGCTACACGCCTAGCTCTTTTATGTTGAGACAAGGTCTCACTCAATGGCCCAGCCATGGCTTGAACTTGTGATCTTTCTGCCTTGGTCTCCTAAGAGCTAAGATTATAGGTGTGCACCATCTCACATGGTTCACAGTCATTCTTTAAAACCTGAGCTGGACACTGTCTCTCTTCTAGTCAAACTCCTCCAATGGCTTTCAAAACCCAAGAGCCCTGCTGTGACCCAGGAGGTCCTGGAAGGTCTCACCCCATTACCTCTTTGTCTTAAATGTCTGCCACTCCACTTCTGGTTACACTCGCATTCCACTCTGCCAACAGTAGTTAGCACTGTTTTCTGAACCTTGCGCATGCTCTGGCCTCAGGGCCTTGTGCTTGCTGTTCTGTTTGTCTGGAGAGCTGCATGGTTCCCTCCTTTCGCTCCCTTAGGGCTCCATCTGGTTGTTATTTTTAGTGAGAACTTCTATGACTCCTTTTCCAAAAATGATGCAGTTCATGCTGGCCTTGAGTTCACTCCTTAGCCCAGGCTGGTCTCAAACTGATGGCAATCCTCCTGCATCAGCCTCCCAATGCTGGGATAACAGGCATGCGCCACCACACCTGGCTTCAATGATTCAATTGACTGGGTCTTATTAACCATTTTTCACCACCCTGCTAGAATGTAAGCTTTGCACATGTGTGTGTGCGTGTGTGTGTGTAAATTGGTGGTGGGATCAAACCAGGGCTTTGTGCATGCTTGTGTGCTGTATCCTCAGCCCAAGGCAGAGATTTTGTTTCCTTCACAGCTGTAGCCCCAAAGCCTACACATTGTAGGTGCTCAAGAAATCTTTGTTCACTGGGTAACTGAATAATTGCTGCTTTCCCCAACTAGCATGTGGGTTCTTTTAGGCCAGGGAAATCATCACCTAAACAGTTAATTGTACAGTTCTTAGAATAGTGCCTAGTAATCAGCACATGCTTGTCCAGTAAAAGGACAGCTCATCCTCATCACTGCCAATCACTGCCACCATCACTATTAACACCATCACCACCACCATCATCCGTGTCCCGGGCACTAAACACGAAACAGTTTATTGAGCAAGGGTCTTGGGTCCCTTTTCTCCTGGTGGCTGCTGGAGGAGAGGTGGGTGTATTTTAGCTATAAGGCTGGGCCCAGGAGGAGCTAAGGTCCAGGAGCTGGAAGAGCATGGTGCTGAGTGGCCCTGGGTCTCCTTATATTTCTTGAGCACAACGATTTCTTTCCAGGCTTCAGTCCTTTAAGAACTCTAGAAAAATACCAAAACCAAAACCAAAACACCAAGCATTTGGGGGAGTCAGGAAGAAGCAAGTGGAAAACTTCTGTAAGCAGGGGTGGAGCGTAGGGAGTGGGACCCGGGAAGGCACCTAGACAAAGGGGAGCTGGTCTGGAGGCGAAGGGTGGGAACCCACAAGCCAGCTGATGGAAAGAGCGTGCATGGGACTCTCCTCCAGGCCTGTCTCTCCAGCTGCCTCTTCCTGGTGCTGGGTCAGATGGCTTTCAAGGCCTGTATGGGTGCATGTGCCCCAGCACAGGAGGGGCTGAGGTGGGAATATCTTAGTGGGTTTGAGGACAGCCTGGGCTACATGGCAAGTTCAGGGCAAGTCTAAATTACACAGTGAGACCTTGTCTCACAAAAAGAAACAGGGGGCTGGAGATTTAGCTTAGTGGTGTAAGCGCCTGCCTGGCAAGTGCTAGATCATGAGTTCGAGCCCCGCAACAAAACAAAACAAAACAATGGAAGAAGAAAAAGTCAAGGCGTTCCTGGCGATGGAAGAAAAGCTCTAGGATCTTTTGCCGGGGGTCCTGGGGCTGAGAGCTTGTTCCTGCTGCCCCCTGCTGGAGTCCCTTGGTAGCGCCAAAGTACCAAAAAGTCAAGAGCTCGCTCTTTCTTCCCTGTCTTCCTCAAACCATCAACACTGCACCCTCCGCCTGCTCCCTCAGCTCCCACCCCCCAGAAGCAATACCTAACAAATACACTCCTCTTTCACGTGGGAATTACCCAGACAAAACTATTTTCCAGACATGGCATAGACAAAGGACTTGAAATTACCTCAAATTGTACATTTTAACTGTACCCTCAAACTGTATACAGAAAGAACTCTTAATGCTTAGCACCTAGCAGCCCCACTCTGCAACGGCTACCAAGACAGAAGGAAACGTACTGCACAAGATGCACGCACAGGTGTTCACAGCAGCCTGATTCAGAGGAGCCGCGTGCTGGGCACCACGGGAGGCCACAAGGAGGGTAGAGCTGGGACACCCCTCATGATAAGAGCAAAGAGCTGCCCAATATTTCATGTAGGTGAAACAGAATGTGTGATTCTGTTTATATGGAACAAACCGATGTGTAGTGGGTCAGAAATGTCACAGGGCTTGGGTTGAGAATGGAGTTTAGAGTCATGATCTACAAAGGGATGGAAAGTTTTAAATGCTTTCATTGGGATGAGCTCACAAAGATGAACACATTTGTCAAAGCTTATTTACTATACATCATGCTAAGGGAAATGACCATACCAGAAGGGCACATGCCACCCATCTGTGGTACCTATGGCATCAAATTCACAGGGCCAGAAAGCAGAAAGGGTGATTGCCAGGCATAGAGAAGGGAGACTTAGGAGTTATTGTCTAATGGGCACAGAGTTTCAGTTTGAGATTATTAAAAAGTTCCGGAGGGATGCAGCTCAATGCAAAGCCCCCGGGTTCAATCCCAAGGCACATGGAGATATGCACCACTGCACACTTTAAGTGGTACATTTTTATTGCATGTGAATTATGCATTAATAAAGTTGCATTTTTTCCGTTTTTTTCTGCACTGAATAGGAAACCCAGGCACTCAGGCATGTTAGTCCTGTGCTCTGTCACTGAGTCACAGCACCAGTCCCCAAGTTGATTCATTTGTTTTTGTTTCAAGATAGGGTCTGGCTATGTAGTTTACGCTGATCTCAAACTTTCCATCCTCCTGCCTCAGCCTCCTGAGTGCTGGGGATTACAGGCATAAGCAGCACAACTAGCTCCAAGTTGATTTTCCAGTCTCTAGAGGGGTGTTCCTGCTTTGTAGGGGTCAAGGCGCAGGCTGCGTGTTGCAGCGATTTGCAGCCTAAGCCCTGGAGTCAGCCGACCCGGAGGCCTTGGTTCAGAGGCTGCTTTGGCGGCTCACTGCGTGCTCACTGCACGGGCGCCTGCTTGTCGCGTGTGAACGCGCACAAGGACGGACCACATAGGAGGCCGGGTGTGGGGAACCCCAAGGGCTAGAGGACAGAGCCTGTCTTTGCTGCTATCAGACCAAGCAGAGGCCGAGTGCTGGTTCCGTCTAGGAGAGGGCGATGCACACTGCAGCCGGCCACCAGGTGGCGACTGCGGCGTAGGGTAGCGAAAGCAGGCTGGGTCCCTACCAGGATCACGGTGGTCGGCTGCGCTGGGAGATGCCCAGCGAGAACGACCTCCTCCGGGCTGTGCACAGCCTCGCTGCACAGCTAGGAAGCCGAGGCTGGAGGGTCAGGTCTCCCTTTGTAGATAGGAGGCCGAGGCAGGAGGGTCAGGTCCTCCGAGTCGCCCCGCTGGCGGACAGAAAGGAGGGTGCGGCGCTGACCCCGTACTCGTCCCTGTGGTCCGTCCCCTCGGTCTAGCCCCTCCCCGCTCCCGGCTTCCTGGTCAAAACTCCCAGTCCCGCGCAGGCCCGCGCCCCGCCTCCTTCCTGCCCCCCGCCCGTCCGCGCCCCTCCCCTCCTGCCTTCCTCGAGGTCCGCAGCTTCCAAAAGGGCTCGTCCCGGACCCTCCTCCGCGCTCCGCCGCCAGCCCGAAGACCTGCCTGGGCCAGAGCAGGTGAGTGGGGAGGCGACGCTGAGACCACCCTGCCCGTGGGGATGCAGACCCGGGAAACCCCGGCTGGCGGAGACTGGGGGGGCAGGGCGGGGCCTCCACCCGGCCGCTTGCCACAGGCTGGTGGAGAAGGGGACCGGTGGTCGCCTGTCCCCATCCGAACGTCGTACCTCTGTTTCTCCTTCCCAAAGAGGGCTAATGCAGCACAGTGCTTGTTTCTTTCGTGGTTTCTGTGAGACTGAGATGAGCCGGCCCAGGTAGATGGGAGCCTGCTGGGGGCAGGTAGGAAAGGCCCTGTGAGCTCCTGGCTTTGCCCAGTGGTGGCAGGCATCTGCATCCTCAGGAAGCAACTTGGGTGGGTGGCGTGCGGCAGGGCCTACACCTAGGTATGGCGCGTGCGCAGGTGTGTGGGGCCCAGGACCCCCCCCCCCCAATCTGCCCCATGTCCAGCCTCCACTCTTGTGCTCCTGACTCCCCTGCTGTGGCCTTTTAGGAATGGTGTCTCAGGATGAGCTGTGACTCCAGTCCCCCGGGACAGGAACAGTTTGTACTGGCCTGAGGTTCCCAGGCTCAGCCAGCCTCCCCTAGGGGTTTGACAAGGCTCAACTCCAGCCCTGGGCTGGGCTGGGCCTGAGGGGTTGGGGGCCATTCTCTGAACCCCACGCTGCCCACTCTGTGGTGCAGAACCTGTCTGCATGTGTCTGGAGTCAGCTGCAGCTGCTCCCTGGCCTCCACTAGGCCTCTTGGGCCTGCCCCCACCCTACGCCTTACTCTGCAGCTGGGCCCCGACCCTGGGCAGCCAGCTTGCTCCTGCTTTCCACCGGGAGGTGAGGCAGGAAAGCAGCCTCTTCCCCACCCACTGCTTCAGTGTTCCCTATCAGGCCTTCCTGGAGGGGAAGCTCACTCTCCAGCAGCCCCATCCACCAGCAGGAACTCTGGGGACCGATAGAGGGCCCCGACTGCTGGGTGCCTCCCAGAGCACCACATTGCCCGGAGGGGCTAGCCCAGGCGGGTCCAGCCCAGGCGCAGCCTCCAGGTGTTCCCTGCCTGTCCTCTGAGCAGCTCTGGCAGAAGAGGGCTTGAGGTTGTGCCAGCTCTGGGGAGGGGTGGTGGTGGCTACTGGCATCTCACCTGTTGGGGAGAAGCCAGAAGAAACAGGGACGGAAGGCTGTGACAGGCAGATGAAGGCCAGCTTCAAACAGCCAGGCTTGGGGGACCTCAGAAGTAGAGCAGGAAGGTTAGAAGGCCATAGAGAAGCCACAAGGACAGAACGTGGAGGCTTAGGAGCAGGACAGACCTGGTCCAAAAATCCCTGCCCTGTCCTGGTTGGCTGTGGTCCAGCACAAACTACCTAACCTTTCTGGGATATTTCTCTATCTATAAAATGGGTCTATACTAGCATCTAATTGTTGGGATTGGCAGAAGACTGAAAGAAAGCATTAAGCATTGGGCATGGTACTCAGTTAGTGTCACAGCCCCGAACACTAGACGGACCGAAGAGAAACAGCCCCTGACTGACCTCTGTCCCACACAGCAGCACCTGGGCTGTAGCCTTTGTGTAGAAGGTGAATGGATTGGCTGGTAAGGGGGTGTGGGCCCCGTTCTGGAGCACCACACCCCACCGGCCAGGCAGCCCAGTGCCCTGCACTGCCATGTGCTCATGTCCTAGGAACTTGGAGGCCTGCCCCTTGGAATTCCTGCGGAGGTCCGGAAGGCAGATCTGGAGCCGCCTTTGGCTTCGTAACTTTGGGAACGCTGTCTGAATTCCACCTTCCATCGCTTGCCCCTGACATGCCACACCACTGTCTCTAGTCCCTGGGAGGAGGACCAGTCCTACTGCCCAGTGAGCTGAGGATAAGCCACAGCTTCTCTGTGCCCCAAAGAGCCATTGAAGCTCCACGGACTCAGGCCTGGGGTGTCCACCAGCCCTTCCACAGCTGGAGCTCTGGGTGCCCTGCATGTTGGTGTCTATGTTGGGGAAGTGTCCTGCCCCAGGGAGACCAAGCCAGCGGCCGGACAGACCTTAACAGAAGTGCAGCTCAGGGATTAGCACTTGCCTAGCACATGTAAAGTCCTGGGTTTGATCCCCAGCATTGCTAAACAAACAAAAACTCATTGAGGCTCCTCAAATGGGCATGGGGGGAAACAGTAGCTCCTCCATAGTGGGGTGTAGGGGGTGCAGCTTGCCAGGGTATCCCTAAGTCAGCCAGTTCACAGACTTCGTGTGCAGGCTGTGAGCGCACTGCCCTGAACCCCACAGAGGGTCACTGCTGCCCAGACCTGGGCCGGGAGGGGAGTGTGGGATCTTTGAAGGCTGCTCCAGATCCCCTTGGGAGGCAGCCCCAGGGCAAAGCCGGGGGAGAATACCCCAGGGTCCTGCGGGGTCTATGCTGATGGCTGAACCAGGAGGAAGGCCTTGAGGGCAGGGAGGAATAGCGGGGCTTGGGCTCCTGGGTGGCTTCCTGGAAGAGCCCTGAAGGCTGGGGAGGACTGGGTGTCGCAGGGCGGCCTGCTGTGTGATGGGAGGTATGTGAGGGCAGTGGGCTGCCCAGTGGGATTGAAGGGCAGGATGGGGAGCCACAGAAGGAGGTAGAGGGGGCCAGTGGCTAGGCTGGGTGGGCTGGGCTAGCTGCTCCTTTCCCTGGGAAACCCTGTCCACCACTGTGTCCTGTGAAGCAGATGCCAGCCCCACTATTGCTGGTGGCAGTCGGACAGTGCTCGGGAAGTCATTTTCCAAAAAAGCCTCCATGCTTGATGCATGAAATGAGCGTAACAGTCACTAGTACCTTCCAGGGTGGCAGCCAGAGCTGGGTCTGGCACTGGCATCAATCTCCCTTGGGCTCGAAGTAGGTGCCTGGTGAATCAGAGTTCTAGTTTCCCTGTTTCCTGATGAGTAAACAGGTCAGACTGAGGACCCTCTAGCTCCATTTCCTGAGCACAGAGAACACAAGGCTGGCCCCTCAACACTGCCCCTCCCCGCCAGGCCCCTGGCGCACACACAGGCTTCCTGTCCCTCCATCCGGCGGCCAACAGGCTTAGGAGCTGAGGCCCTGCTCCTGTGTGCTGTCCTGAGCTGCCGCTGTAGAGCTGTGGGCTGGGGCGCCGGTGGGCTCCCTGGGGAGGCGAGGGACTAAGTGATCCTTCTTCCTGGCACACTTACGTAGGAAGAGACACTGAGAAACATCCAGAGAGGGAGAGACAGAAGACCACAGATACACAGGGAAAGACAGCCTCAGCCCCAGCTAGGGCTGCCCGGCCTGGGGAGGCAGTCACAGCTGGAGTTCTGCCTCCACTCCCCGCTTGAGTGTGGAGACCTTGTCAGGTGAACATCCTGCACTACCGACCGTACGTAGCGCCCTTGATGTAGAAAAGGAAGGAGAGAGGCAGAAAGAGATCAAGAGACTGATAGAGAAAGAACAGAAGGCAGCTAGTAGAGAGTTTATGATGAAGAATAAGAAAAAAGTCAAAAAGGAAGCAGCAGAGTACAGGCTCCGATCCCAGGCTGCAGGCTGGGGCTCCGTTCCAGGGTGATTACAGAACCCAGCATTCCAATCGCGCTGACCCTGTGAGCTGGGGGGCATCTCCCATTTTACAGATGAGGAGTGAGAGGCTCTGAAGGCCAAGTGACATAACTGAGATCTAACATCTTGAAAGCGGCAGAGAAGGACTGGAACCTTTGAACCGGAAGATGGGAAGGAGACAGAGAAGAGAGGAGGCAGGAGGAACCGGAGTTGGTGCTGGGGCCCAGGGGCCAGGCCTCTTGCCTTCTCAGTCCTCTGGCTTAAAGATGCACCTGGCGGGCAGCCCATGGTTCTGGGGGATCAGGTTCTCGGTGGAGCCTGGCCCCTCCCGTCCCCACTTCCTCTCTCTGTGTCAGCATTTTCAGCCCCCTTCTTATTCCTGGATCATCCTGGGGGTTCTTCAGAAAAACAAAAAACAGTTTTTCCCAGAATCAATGCCCAGAGGGCCTGACGTCCTCAAGGAAGGGATGGGGCCATGTAGTGCTGGAGCAGGAGGAGGACTGAGGATGCTGTGGTGTGGACCCCTAATGTCAGTAGGGCTGTGCTTTGTGTGCATCGGCTCTAGGAACCTTATTTATATTATCTCAGTCACTCAACAACCCCGCAGAGGGAGTACTATTATTGTTCCTGTTTTATAGAGAAGGAGCTAGCCTGGTGGGCTTCACCACCAGGGTTGGAGCTGGGGTGGGTGGAGGGTATGGAGCCCGACGTGGCCTGGCTGCACCACTATCCAGAGGAGCTAGAAAATCTGACGAAGGCTCTGACGAAGGCTCTGCTGCTGCCGAATTCTGCCTGCCCCTTCCCCACAAATGTCCATGACTGCAGACCCTCTCCCATTCATCAGGAGCTCCACTGCAATCCCAGAAGCCCCAGACTCAGTTTCTCCTCCCAGGGGCAGGGGCCCAGGGGCGGTAGGGACCCAACTCGGGGAGAAAGGGAAGGGAGCTGGGCTGGGCCCATTTGGGCTTGGATGCTGGAAAGGGACATGGCCAGGCAAGTGGGCCTGGGACCCCTGAGGCTGGCCAGGAGCCCAGCAGATTTGCACGTGGAGGTGGAGCAGAAGAGTCCCTTGCTTGCTAGTCCTGACCAAGCACCTGTGGTTGTTCCCACACCTCCATCCAGTTCTCAGGGCGGCCCCCACCCACTCCTCTCCTCTCCGCCTCTGCCAGTTCCCCACTCCCATGGCTGAGATGTTACAAAGGAGGCAGAAAGCCTGGACTTCTGTCTGGGCTCAGGAGACACTGGAGCCGTTGGGAGCCTCCTCGAGCCACCTGGTGGGTCCCAGCTCCCACGTTGCAGCCCGTGTGGCCTTGGCGGGTTTCCAGGTTTCTTGCCCTCCCGTGCTTGCTTCTGTTCTGTAAAGCGCAGGCCCAACTGCTACTATGGCTGGAGCCGAGGTATGCTGTAAATGAAACGATCCTGCAGACTACTCAGCACCCTCTCGCCCCAGCGCAGTGGACAGCAAATGTGCTCACATTCTTGTTGCAAGGGAAGCTGTACAGGCCCCGGTCAAGAGGCTTAGTGGGAGATGGTGGTTGAGTAGGGGAAGGAGATCCGAGGCTGCAGCAGGGGACCTGGGGTTGCTGAGGGAGTACATTGTGGGTGCTGGGGACAGAGCAGGGCAGGAGGCCAGGAGCTAACTGATGAGACCCCCGGGGTGGGGGTGGGTGCTGTACAACACATGGGCCCCGTGCTGCTGGGACCCGATGGGAGCAGGGAGGCATGGGACAGGGCTTCAGGTACCCGTGCTGGGGACAGAGGCTCAGATGGGAACAAGCGTGGGAGTTAGGTCTGGGTTCTGGGCTCCTCCTGTGCTCCCTTCTCCAGGGGTCTCAGGGCAAAGCCGTGCTTCCCCTGACATGACCTCCACACCATCTCCTTGCCATCCACCCACGATCCTCCCCTGGCCCCACCTTGGAATCTGGCCCTGGACTGAGCAGCTGACGCCTCCACTCTTCAGCCCTGCCCTTGAGGGCCTTAAGCAAGACAGAGCCCAGGCACTCAGCATCCGCTTGGCCTCCCACAGCCAGAGTCAGGGAGGATTAGAGCTGATCTTCACATAACACTGTTCTCTATAGGGTCACCACAGAGACCCCAGGGGCACTGGGAGGACAGGATGGGCACACTCACTCTTGGGGCAGGTGCCCCTGGGAATGGGGAAGGACTTCCCATGGACTTGGCAGTTCTGCCAGCCTGTACCTCTGGGGTACATGATCTCTGGGGGACGATGTGGGTTAGCACTGGGAGGGGTGGTGAACAGTATCTGAAGGGACCCTGACTGTGGCCTCACCCTGGGCATAGAACTGAGTCCCCTTCGGTATGGGGCCAGCTCAAGGTCCAGGCCACCAAAAAGAGTCCTCTAGCTCTGGCCCCCTCCTACATGCCATTGTGTTCTAGGAGGTGGAAGGATGGAAACTCCCCTGTCATCTTGCTCTCTGAGCCCCCTTTCCCAGTCAGGCTCTGTTTCCTGTTTTTAGGTTCCACATCCAGAGAACTGGGATCCCCCAGGACTCTGTGGTTCCCACACCCACGCTGGGGCCCTTACCCACCTGAATTCTTCAGGCCTCACCTGGTGAGTTACCTGGCACTCGGGGAGGGGAGGGAGGGAGGGTGGGAGGAGCACAGATACAGCCTGGGCAGGGAGCAGTGGGCACGTGGTAGGTGGTGGGGCTCAGTGGCCCTGCTCACGAGAGGGTGTCAGGG